>JANVCL010000009.1:16905058-16919512 GCA_026546855.1 Erythroxylum incrassatum | reverse complement strand
ATCAGACATTTCATTAACTTTCTTAATAAGTGTGCATTCATCTAAAACGACACTTATTATGAATCGGAGGGAGTATTTCTATAACTTAAACCTGTGACTTTATATTATAATTAAATCATTGATATCACAAAATAAAATATGTTATGTTATCATCAATTTGATTTGATTCAATAAATGTTTTATCTATTCTCATAATTATTTTGGTAATCTTAGTTACTTGCTCGAGGGTTAATCGTATAAAGTCATGATATTAGAGTTACCTTGAAAATCATTGTAAAGAAGGTATAATTGTAGAGTTGTTGTATGGTTGTTAGACAAGGTTAGGTGTTTGATTGAAAGTCTAATAGGTGTTGGAAAGTGGGTTGGATCTGCTTTGATTGGTGAAGTGCGAATGAAGTATGTGTAAAGACTTGAACATATTATATTGGAACTAGTGATTATGTTGTAAATTGCAAAAAATTGATAGTAGTTGTAGAAATGACCTTGTTGGACTCGCATCAAGCAATTCAATGTGGTTAAGACCGCACCTCACGTCAGAAAGACATGCTCCTTTCATGTCTTCGATGGACACAACTTGTCATGGATTTATGCAAAACCACACCTTAACCATACAATTAGAAACAGAGTTTTTAACTTGGATATTGTCGATAAAAAAAATTTGTCTTTCGTTATAATAAATTTTCCAAAAATCCTATTGGACCGTGAATTTGTAAAAAAAGGTGAAAGAGAGGACCTTAAAGATTGTACTATTCTGGAATTGGAATTCCAAGTTTTGGTTGCTGCTCACTGACCAAGTATAAGCATCAGGTAAACACATAACAGTAGAGCTTTTCAACAAAGGTTTTGTGTCGATGATGACATAAATACTTATGATGGTTTGTCAATAGTATGAAAGTCTAAATCATTTTAGAAGACCAACAAGAGCCACCTCTGACCAACGTACGCATAACCCTTCATGTTGTGTCGTGGATAAGAAGACGAACCTCTTATTCTTTCCCGGGAACTTTTGATTTTACCATGTACTCGTCTGTTTTCTTTCACTGGTTTCATGTCTGCTGTCCACTTGTAAATTGTTCAAAGCTTTAAATAGTGGGAAAGAACCAATCTTTGGACCAGTTTTGAAAAGCCTGCGACTGTCCAGACGCTTTAAAGAGAAGCGGCTAATTTACGTCCACTTCTAGCTTCCCCTTCTGCTCCTTCTCTGCCATATTGTCTCTGAGATTTTTCAGCTTCTCCGGAATTCTTTGTTCCCCGTTACAGGACCCCTTGTCTTCCTCTTTTTACCTGTCACGATTAACGTAAATGTTCATTCAATGTCCCTCAGCTTTCACTACACGGGTTTGCGTGATTCGGCCGTATGAAACTTTAGAGCGAGTCCTTTTGGCGTTTTCTTTCTTTCTTTGCCTTGGAAGACAGACCTTTGTTTTGGTTCTTATTCCTGTTCTTTCGTCTTAATGTCCTGACGTTGTCTCCTCCCCCGCTGCCTGTTGTTTCAGTTTTTGCCTTCTCTACTTGTTATCGGGGCCTTTATTTTTCCTTTCTTTATATATCCATTCTTCTCTGTAACTTTCTGTATCTGGATTCATTTCCTATTACACGAACTCTTGTTTTACCTCGGATATCAAATTCATCTGATTGGTGTTCTTTGTAACCACGCGTCGTGTACTCGTGATTCGTCCTAGACTTCAAGTACGCGTATTGGCTTTGTGTTTTATCGTCAATCCTCTTGTGTTCTCCTCTGCTGGAGAAACAAAGAATATACTGAACTTGTCAAATTCCGGATAAGATACTAATTTCTCTGTTATCCACAAAAGTTTTCTTCTGACCTATCAATTTCACTCTTTCTTCCAAAATCTTCAAACAATACAGTGCCGAAGGCATATCGGGCTTGGTTGGCTTGATGAGTTTTAAAGAAATGGAGAAGAAGACAGATGTAAGTTCTCCGGTTGGGGTGCTTGAAGATTACTTTAGAAGCGAAGATTCTGAAAATTGGTCGTCCAAGGAACCAACATCGGACATTGATACACAGAAAGATCCAAAACCCACTTCGCTTTGGCGTGGATTCGTCCAATTACTAAGAAGCAAGTCAAAGAAATCAGTAGCTACGTCGCATCCGCTTAATGCTTTCAAGCTCTCTGTGAGAAGAAGTCGTAGTATGAGAGAAGCCTTTGGTGTGATACCAAATCTTTTCCTGAATACCAATGGCGACAGTTTAAAGGCTCCCAGAAAGAGTTTTACTCTCCCAGAGCTGGAATCTGCAACTAACAATTTCAGCCAAGGTTTGTATTAATTCCTTTTTTCTTGCTTGATTGAATTATCGACTAATTTCAATAATAGAACTCTAAAGGTATGATGGGAAGAAGCTGAAGTAGAATGTAAAATCATTTCTGTGTAGGAAATTTGATAGGAAAAGGTGGGTATGCTGAGGTTTATAGGGGATACCTGCAAAGTGGGAAGCTCGTAGCTGTAAAAAGGTTAACGCGAGGAACAACAGATGAAAAAGTGGGGGACTTCCTATCTGAGGTGGGGATTATGGCCCATGTAACTCACCGTAATACGATTAAGTTGATTGGATATGGGATCGACGGAGGAATGCACATTGTTCTTGAATATCTGCCTCGTGGGAGCTTAGCTTCCCTGCTTTATGGTCGGTTTGTTGCTTTTTGGGTTGTCTTTTCTTGAGATGTGAAGGTGTCCATTTCAATCAAATCCCATTTGTTTTAATTGACAAGTGTCCAGTTATACAGGTTCCAAAGAGACATTAAATTGGAGTATCAGGTATAAGATTGCTTTGGGGACTGCTCAGGGTTTACTGTATCTTCATGAAGGTTGCCAGAGAAGAATAATACACAGGGACATCAAGGCTGCAAATATCTTGCTTACTGAGGACTTTGAGCCTAAGGTATCCTTAGTCATGCCAACCAAAGCTCTTCCTTTTAATAGATTAAACGTAAATTGCTTCTTTTTGATTCCTTTCTTGATAGATGTTATCCTCTTCTGTTCAATATGGCTCTGAGTCAGAGCAGATTCATTACTTTTATCAGTAGATATTGACAGAGATGTGTCACAGATTTGTGATTTTGGGCTGGCGAAGTGGCTACCGGAGCATTGGACTCACCATACTGTTTCCAAGTTTGAAGGCACATTCGGGTTTGTATAGCTACCTGGGACTAACCCGTTCTCTGTTTTTTATGTATCTGAGGTTAATCATTTAGTTCTCTCTGTCAGCTATCTTGCTCCCGAATACTTGATGCATGGAATAGTTGATCAAAAAACTGATGTTTTTGCCTTTGGAGTACTGCTACTGGAACTAGTCACCGGACGCCGAGCTCTGGATTATTCACAGCAAAGTCTTGTCTTGTGGGTATGATTAGTACAATAATATGATTACTCCCAAAAAAAGAATGCTTACTAATGTCCTGTGGATTAGGCTCTAAACTCAGGTTTTGAACTTGTCAGGCAAAGCCCTTACTAAAGAAGAACGAGATTATGGAACTTGTTGATCCTACTCTCGCCAAGTACTACGATGCTCGGCAATTGAATCTTGTGCTGTTGACTGCTTCTTTATGCATACAACGGTCTTCCATCCGACGACCACAAATGACTCAGGTACAGAAAAGAAACTTTGGTACCCAATTTCATAGCTTAGTTATTAGAGATGATGTTATGTGCAAGGAGGAACTTGTTTTGAGCAGTGTGGTTGATTGCATTTGCATTTGGAACCTAATGACAGGTTACTGAGATTCTGAATGGCAATCTAAGTTCCTTGAAGACGATGAAGAAAGGCAAAATATCATTCTTCCGAAAAGCTTTAGGAGAAGACATCCTTCTTGCAGGACAATACAAATCACTCGAAAAGAATTAAACTTGTATCAATTTGGCTGAAACTGATTGGTGGATTTGGATTCCAAGAGCAACCATCTAAGCTGCAGTTGCTGCGTGCAGCTGGCTGTTAGTAAACAGGTCTGGTAATCAACTCTGCGTTGATTAAGCTAAACTCACAGTATGATGCAAGTGTCTAATTAAAAGTTAGCATAAAGGACATGGATGATATTCTGCCAATACATGCTGCAAAAAGTGGGAATGCAGATAAAAGGAAGAACTGGGTATATAAGTTTTTTTTATAATTATATTCCACCGCCATTACTCTTCGGGTGCACACCGGGTAAATAAGCTTTAGTAGCATGGTGTTCATCAAAGAGTGTATGTATATATATACATATATTCCTGTTACAGAAGAGTTTTGTATTCTTCCAGCACACCACACCAGAATGAAGAACTACATGAAGGAAGGAAGCTAAGGACAAGTGTTTTGGGCAATCCTATCCTATGGTGATTCCTCCACTGAAATGCCTGATCTGCCTCCTCCCTCAGCTGAATTAGCAGTGGAAGCAATAGCTAGCTAGGAATTTGTATGAAAGCTCAGAGATAATCACGTAGAAGAATTAATGTACAGTGTAGAAATGTTGCAGACATTCCAAGGCCGTCACTGACTTATTAATTAATTAATACCATTGTTAATTTGATAATGAACATATATGTATACTCTAATCATCCTATGATTGAACGACCTTGGCCTATTACCAATGTTGTAATGAACTATCATATCCTACTGTTTGGGCCTGTTATCTGTCAGGGTTGACTAAATCATCTCATATTAAAAGGTCCATAAAATATTTTTAATTGTATAATAAATTGGTATAAGATTAAAACAATTTAAAAAAATTAAATAGTGACTTATTTGCCAAGTTCCAGCCAATAGCAAATTGAAAATGAAAAGACGAGAAAAGAAAGCAAGAGAAAAGGAAAGATCAGAAGATTTTACAGCAAGTAAACAGAGAGAGAGAGGGATGGAAACCAGAGAAAGGATAATTAAAAGGGCCAAGTACAGAGAAAGAAACTGCTGCCACTACACACAGCCACTCCATAGATAAGCTTCAGCTCTCTTCCCGATTCAAAACTAACTGAAACCGAACCTTCGGATTTCGGCCTCTTTCGGACTGCGATCGAGTGCCATTGGATGTTATATCCGATCGTAGACGGCGATCGGCGATGCTCGGCGGCCGATGCAGGAGGTCGGCGGTTGCGGGGGTGGAGAAGAGGCCTCGTGTTGTAAGTCGCGGCCGGTTGTTTTTCTTCTTGTTGCTGTAGCTGTGGTTAATGGGAGTTTAGGAGAAGAAGGTTGATAAATGAAAAAAGGAAAGAGCAGAAATAACGGCTTGTTGCCGAATTCACTGAGGATTATATCTTCTTGCCTTAAAACCGTCTCCACTAATGCTTCCACCACGGTTCGCTCTGCGAGTGCCTCCGTTGCTTCTTCCATTTCCACTTCTACCGAGGATCGTAAAGATCAGGTTCTTTTTCGTCATTTCTTTTTTCATTTTCTGGAATTTTGGTTTGCCTCAAATTAGCTAGCTAGAAGTTGGATTATAATGTGAGGTTAGTTTTCTTCCAGAGGCTTGACTTGTGTGGTGAAAGAATGAATGGGAATATTTGCTTATGCTATCATTTATTTTATACATCAGATACTCGTTGTTTCGAGTGCTATCCTGTGATTGACCGGAAATCTTATAATTGCTCACCCTTTTTGGGCTTTTTTGTCTAGTTTGAATGATGTTGGTCTGGAAATGACATTGTCTCTGCTCGAGTGCTTGTTATGTTTTGCTTAGGTTTAAGAAGTTCGAACTAGCGCCTTAATATACTAGAACGTTATTTCAAGTGAGAGCTTGTTAATCAGGCTTCTTAATTAGTCGACACTGGGGTAGTCCTCTGCTAGACTGCTACCGTTTATGAATTGGAAGCATTTTGTTCTGTTTTTATAGTTCTCATTTTTAGGAAAACATTCACATGCTAGTGCTACCCCTATGCAAACAAATTGTTGATTCTAATGTATTTTCTGAATCATGATCCTTTATATTTGTGGAACATGGGGGTTCTAGGTTCTGCGGTTTTTAATCTGCATCTGCATTTTCATTGTTCTGTAAGTTTTTGTTTATCTGGATCTAGATTTGAGAGTTTATTGGTGAACAGGTAACATGGGCTGGGTTTGACAAACTCGATTTAAGTTCATCTGTTTGGAAGCATGTTCTCCTCCTTGGTTATCAGAATGGATTTCAAGTGCTTGACGTGGAGGATGCATCCAATTTCATGGAATTGGTTTCAAAGCGTGATGGTCCAGTTTCATTTTTACAGATGCAACCCCTCCCTTATAAGTCTGATGGACATAAAGGATTCATATCTTTGCATCCTTTACTATTGGTTGTTGCAGGGGATGATACAAATGGCTTAAACTTTGATCAAAATCTTAGTCATCAAAGTGGATTGGGAAGAGATAGTAATATTGACTCTCAGTTAGGAAGCATGGTTAATTCACCTACCTCTGTTCGATTTTACTCTCTTCGCTCACACTGTTATGTGCATGTCCTAAGATTCCGCTCAGCTGTGCTTTTGGTTAGATGCAGTCCTCACATTGTAGCTGTGGGTCTGGCGACTCAAGTAATTGACTGCTTGTACAGATGCTTTACTTTCGTTGAATTATGCGCTCAATTTTTTGTGAGCTACACTATTTTGAAATTGAGTTCTACATGAAATGTTTATTTTCTGGCTGGTATTATTGAACTTTGAATTTTACATTGACTCAAATATAACTATGGATTTCTCTCTCTTTCATCAATACTTTCTACCGTTTGCCTTCGTATTGAATTTTTAATTTTCAAATGGATGAATTTTCAGTTTTGGATTATCGGTTTGACAGAAGTCTTATTTCTTAGCATTAAAAAACTTTGCCACATGCAGAACTGCTACATCTAGAAGATGAAAGTTTAATGTCTATCCATTTGAAGATTATGGAATTACCATATATGCCATACTCATATTCTTAACATTTGATGACAGATATATTGCATTGATGCTGTCACACTTGAGAATAAATTCAGTGTTCTTACATATCCTGTTCCCCATTTGGCTGGGCAAGGAACAACTGGAGTTAATGTAGGTTATGGTCCAATGACAGTGGGTCCTAGGTGGTTAGCTTATGCCTCAAATGTTCCATGTCTGTCAAACACTAGCCGCTTAAGTCTACAAAACTTTTCTTCTTCTCCAAGTGTGAGTCCATCAACATCGCCTGGTGGCAGCAGTCTGGTAGCTCGTTACGCAGTGGAGTCTAGTAAGCAGTTGGCTGCTGGAATCATTAATCTGGGGGACATGGGATACAGAACTTTTTCAAAATATTGTCAAGAATTGCTTCCTGACGGATCTAATTCCCCGGTGTCGTCAAGTTCTGGCTGGAAAGTTGGCAGACTTCCTGGAACGGACATGGATAATGCTGGGGTGGTAAGGTTTCTCTTTTTAACTCTTCAAATCGTTAAAAGACTGCGTCACGTTAATCTGATTATAGCTGGTTGAGTTATTTACCGATCCTTTTTTCTTTGTCCCATGTTATTTACTTACTTATATGGGCACATATTTGACATAATTAAAAGTTGATAGTTACAATTCTGTATAGCATAGATGTTAGTGGTGATAATTTGATGACAGCACTTTATTTCATTCAAATGCTGGACCTGTGGCTTCATCCAAAGGTTTTGATGGGATCTCATGATAAGAAGATTTTGTATGTTCTGGATGAATTCATTGAATGCTGTATTGGTTTGCCTTATACTCTTCATACTTTGAATTGAATTTCTGACCAACTTAAAATTTTAACCTTTTAAATAAAAACCAATTTCTTGGCCTATATTTGTTCCAATGATCTAATAATACCAATGGCCGTACAGTTCTATTTCATATTTTAGACTGAAGGCCCCCTTTTTTAAAACAAATTCGATGTTGAATGGATGTAAAAATACAGGAAATCCTCTAACAAATCCAAAATATGTTGTCTTGCATAGATTATGGATTAGAAGTTTAACGTTTCCTAATTAAAATTATTCCAAATAAGCTTTTGGCCAAATGGTAATATATGTTAGTCTCTGGTTGTTTTAAAAATTTTTTCTGTTGAAGCGATGTTAGCAGGAAGATGTCAATGCTCAAATATTTGTTATTATGCATTTCTGGTCATTTTAGGCCTTCTCCTATCAAAATTTGGTATCTTTTTCTCATTCTATCTTGATTTATTGCTTGGAACAAATGGTCGATTGTAGGTTGTTGTCAAGGATTTTGTGTCGCGAGCTGTCATTTCCCAATTCAAGGCTCACACCAGTCCCATATCTGCACTATGTTTTGACCCCAGTGGAACACTTTTGGTTACAGCTTCAGTTTATGGGAATAACATAAATATATTCCGAATTATGCCATCTCGCGTACAGAGTGGACGCAATGTTGAAAACTATGACTGGGATGCTTCCTATGTGCATCTTTATAGACTGCATCGTGGAATAACATCAGCTGTAAGCATGGAATTTACGTATTACCAGTTTTCTTCTTTAGCATTCTATATTTTTTATTCTGACTTTTGTACATGTTTTTATTTTATCTGATAGCTGATTCAGGACATATGCTTTAGTCACTACAGTCAGTGGATTGGTATTGTTTCATCTAAAGGAACCTGCCATGTTTTCGTATTATCTCCTTTTGGTGGTGATGCTGGATTCCAGTCATTTAATTCAATGGGTGAAGAGCCCTCTCTATTTCCAGTTCCATCTTTGCCGTGGTGGTCTACTTCATCTTACACAATCACTCACTGTCCTTTGCCACCTTCACCTTCACCTCCACCTCCACCTCCAGTTTCACTTTCAGTTGTTAGCAGGATAAAGTACAGTAGTTTTGGATGGCTTAATATTGTTGGCAATGCCACTGGAAGTGCTACGGGCAAGGTTTTTGTCCCATCTGGAGCAGTTGCTGCCATGTTTCATAATTCTGTATTCCAAAACAATCTTCATGTTAATTCAAGGGTCAAAGCTTTAGAGTATTTGTTAGTTTACACGCCATCAGGTCATGTAGTTCAACATGAGCTTCTTCCTTCAGTTGGGCCAGAACCAGTTGAAGGTTCAAGAGTCCGGTCATCTTCATATGTGCATATTCAAGAGGATGATCTGAAGGTCAAAGTTGAACCTGTTCAATGGTGGGATGTGTGTAGAAGTTCAGATTGGCCTGAAAGAGAGGAATGCATGTTTGGCAGTACAAATGGACATGAAGCAGCTGAAATAAATCAAGATGATTTAGGCTGCCAAGACAATCTCAGCATAGAATTCCTGGATGTCAATTATGATGTCAGTGAAAAGAAGACAGGAAAAGCTTGCTCTGTAAAGTCCCATGATGGATTCCATTGCTATCTATCTAATGCAGAGGTACAGATTAGCTCCGGGAGGTTGCCAATATGGCAAAAATCTAAGGTACTTACTCAAGGTGCAATGTATATTAGTTATATAATTTATGTGCTTTAGTTTTTTGACTGTGATTTATTTTCTTCATTGTTCTAGATAAGTTTCTATGTGATGGATTTGCCGTGGATTGACAGTGATGGTGATGGAGAATCGGAAATTGAAAAGGTTCCAGCCCATGAAATTGAAATAAAGCAGAAGCAGTTATTGCCAGTTTTTGACCATTTTCATAATCTCAAAACAGGCTTGCTTGACAGGTGACAAAACTGCCATCTTTTGAACTGCTGTGATCTGGGATTATTTATTGTGAAATTTTGGAAATGAATAGGGTCTATGTTTACTGAAATTGAGGATAAATTTCTGGAATTGCTAATAAGTTACTGGAAACTTTTATTAAACCAAAATTTGGCTATTTGCTGCTTCACGATGTCCACAGATTATAATTGTCGTCACTTGAGTTTCTATTTTGTTTTATTTTTAGTAACATATAAAAGTGTTTTCCTACTGCTCACTCTACTTGTTCCCTACCTCTTCAGGTTGTACAAAACTCTAATTCAATATATTGTTGAACGAATAACATCATTGAATTCTTTTATTTCATGGCCTTGAAATGGATGTTGTGTGTGATCATGTGCTAGTTTGGTGAATAATTGGTTGCTAAATTTAGGTTTGGCATGGACAACCAATATTCTTACTTGTCACTCTACTTGCTGATTGCTTCTTGCGTATTATATCTAGAGGCATTTTGGGGCTAAATTGTGCTCATTCATCATCGGAGCTGTTCCAAGCTGAAGGCAAGCCAACACAGGAGACTATTATTTGTCACTCACAGCCAGCATCACTTAGCTCAACAGAAAGTTCAGAGTGTGGTAAGACAGACGTTTGTCTATGAATTACTTTGTTCTGTTGACTTATGATATAATTCTGTCAGTTCCTTTATTTGATTTTACTTGAATTTTATTTGTACTCGTCACTTTTGCCCAAAAAGACCACCAAGAGAAACTTGTACCTGTTCTCCTATGTCTCCCTAGTTCTTGGCACAGCTCGTCATCAGTAGATATAGAATCCATCCTTATTATGCTCATCCTTTGGTTATTCCATATGACAATTAGGGCCCAGTAAATAAAATTTTCTCTTTTGTTTCCTTGCGTTAGTTCCTCAGTACATCTTAATGCTTATCTACCTTATTCTGGTACTGTTCTTTCCTAAAATCTATAATTTGTTTATTAATAGGTTCATCAAGAAGAATTGAACATCTGCTTGATTTGGATCAAATAAATTGTGAGAAACCTTGCATACCAGCTTGCCAGACTATGAATGGCCACTACCAGGAAACAAAAGGGGTTATGGTTGTCGAGTCAAATACCTTGAATCAGAATTCATTCAGTTTCTTTTCTTCCCGACTTCAGCACCCAAAGAACATGAATGCTGACAATGCAAACTGTATCGAGATTGGGTTGCCAGGATCAGACAGCTACTTGCCACCTGGTGGAAGAACTTTGCGTGGAGAATCTCCAATCTCGAACATACATAGCAATAATGGTGTCTCAATGTTAGTGGCTGATAACTATGGAAGAGATGCCAATGTCCCCATGGTGGAACCAGAGAACCCTGTAAACCTTGGGCTCTATTTTAGGGAGGGCCACTGTAAGGCAGGGGACCTTGGTGGATGCCGCAAGTCGGCTGAGGTTGTATCTGATGATGTGGACGGCAGCATTAGCTATTGTGAGAAAGAAAAGCCTGAAGAAGATGGGGAAAGTAATGAGTTTCTTGGTGGTGTGTTTCCATTCTCTGATGAAGGTAGAAATCTGATGAATACTTGTGCTAATAATTTTTCCCATTTAACGTAGTTGTTGGAATTCTTCTGATACCAATATTTGTGCATGCGTGAGTTTTTGGCAGCTTGATCTTCAGCATTACAAATGAAACTGTAAATTTTTGGAACTCACCACTCGTCAACATCAAAAGGGTGTGGGGCGCTGGATATATATTCTTGATGATTTAGAGCAAAGGACAACATAAGAAGGATGTCCACTGAGTGGAAAATGTAGTGTTGCTGTTGTATGCCAACTTCTCTTCCGCTCTCTCTCTCTCTCTCTCTCTCTCTCTCTCAATCATGTACATTTTGTAGATAGAAGAAGTTAACTGTGGGGCAGCATGTGAAGATTAAAACTAGAATGGACTCAGATTTGCATCCCATCCTGAAACTCTGTTAATCTGTCTGTCTGTACAGGTGAAGTCAACTGAACGAGTACTTTCCAAGTTGTATAACATTATTTGTCTGGTTTTCCGTGGTAAGGGAAAAGGCAAAAAGGAAAAGAAAAAAATTGGAATATGAAACAGAGTTCATATTGTGCCATAGCTCGTGTCTAGTTGCTTGAATGTGTAAATCTGTTTTTATATCTTATTTGCCATTTCCTTTTGATATCTTGCCTTTCGTTCAAATACATGCGTAAGAAAGGCAGGTGGAATGGAAGCGGGACACCATATTCGACCGAAGGCTAAACTAATGCATAGTTTTTTCTTTGCGTGCTGCTTAATGCTTACGTTAATGCAAAGAACTTGGAATGTGGTGAATGCTGAAATCAGTTGCCAGTTGGCATAAAGTTGATGAGTACTAACGTCATAAACACATTCTTGAGTCTTGCCTAACCTTTCCTAGTCGCAGGCAACCTTATCTAATCTGAAATACTTTTGACATTGTCATCTCGTTACATCATCTGATTGCAGATTGTCAGTCTTTGGTGAGTGGGGATTGAGTTCTTATCCTCTGTCTAATATTATGGTGTCTTATTATGTCCAATAAATCTCATTTATTTATTTATGTGGAACCTGCATGGCCTCCGCGTGAATCATATAAAATAAATGGCTGAGATTTCATGAGACAGATAAGACAGAGTAAAACTGGACAGAAGATCTGGTTTCATGGGGATGTGGTGTTTTTAACCTTACGGGAGTGGATTATCGCCAAAACGAATACGTTTCACGTAGTGTTGGCAATGAGCTATTATAAGTCTTATGAGAATCAATTAATTGTCATTCATATATGATGTATATATGTTTGTGAATTTTTATAATTGAAATCTAAAAGAAGTGTTTTGAAAAATTAAAAATTAGAAGAAAAATAAAAGTTAGAAAGTTAAATGATCTGAAGTTCATTTTGCATTAAAGTAAATAAAATATGGTGTATGTTATATAAATGAGAATATTTAACTAATTATGAATGTAAACAATCATAAATTAAAATTAAAATTATATTTAATAAAAAAAATAAAATTTGAAGTGTTAATTTTTTTTAAAGCTTTGACTAATATTTTGGCTGTATGTTTTTCAAAATATAGATAGTCTCTCAGAAATTGTTAGAAGTGAATCGTATATTTATACAAAATCATTATAGATAACAAGTTTAACGCACCTGGACCATTGCAAACAGGCCTTAATATATATATATAAAAAAGCGTGGGATAATTTTCCAATTAGGTTAATAGATTTTAAATTTTCTCTGACAACTAACTTTTGATATGAGGTTTAGAATTGTCTCAGTAAATGTTCCAAAGATAAACAACTTTAAAAGCATAATTAAGATAGAATTGTCTTGATTGATTACAATTTTATTAATTTATAATGATTTCAATATATATTCATTTTAACAAATTTTATACATTACCTAAAAAATAATCTTATTTCTATACATATTAATTTTAGTAAATAATTTTATATTTATTTATTTTATGGTTTTCTGCTAACTCGATTCCATTTTTTTAAAATGTATAAATTGCAACACCAAAATCAAGCTTAACTTGAATTGGTCATTGCGGCCATGATTTGTTATGCTGGATAAATATACAAGGATAACTATAATATGTAGGGATGGCAGAAGGGCTCAAGCTAGACTTGGCCCAGCCTAACCCAAAGTTAACAGGTCAGGCCCAAATAAACGATATTGTTTTGTCTTTTTCAAAAAAATAATTATGAGTGTCTGGACTAGACTACGCCACCTAAGGGCTAGGTTGGGTAGCCTCGAGTTGCCATCCCAAATAATCTATTAGATTGGATAAACATTAGAGTTTGTTAGAGTTTTTCTTAAAATATAATTCCCTTAAACTTGGGCTTAAGTCGGCAGCCTCAAGCTGCCATTCTTAAGAGTTTGCTAGATTGGATAAACATAGGAGTTTGTGCAATAGCTCATACTATCTGTCCACAGATATTGTCCGCTTTGAGCTCAGCCCGCACGGTTTTGACTTAAAGAATTCTCTCCATGACACATTTCATTCATCTAAACCATATTTCATGCATATTCAAGCACGGAGAACATCATATCTTAACACTAAACTCAAAATTATAATGTAGAGAGAGATAAAATAAAATTTATCTAAACCTTCCCTTGATGATATATTCAAATCCTTTTAAATTTTCTCAAATCGAATGATAGATTTGAGTTCCTTGACCCCAAATTAACTTATAATACTTTGATTGAGGTTGAAGAATAAAAAAGATGGTAAAATTTTAGATGTTGGCCGAAACCCTCTTCTCCTCCTCTCTTCTCCTTTCTTCTCCTTTCTTTTAATTAAAACTAAGTATTTTAATGTTCAATTAATGGGTTTGCACGGTCACACACATGATGAAGGGTATAGAATTTGACTCTTCTTTGACCAAACATGATGAATTTGCCATTTTACCCTTAGGTTATATGAAACTACCATTAAATTTGCAATTAAGCCCAAAATTTGGGAATCACCAAAATTTTTATTTTCATTTTAGTCCTCAAACTTTTGAAAATTATAATTAAGCCCCTTAACTTTATAAAATTAAAAATAGGTCCTCCAAGAATTGAAAATTTACATTTAAGTCCTTTAACTTTTAAAAATTTGCTAATAAGCCCTTATGTACATCAACTTTTTCAATTAAACTTTCTAAGTGTCCAATAAGTCTTTAAATCATGTCTAATCACCTCTAAGGCATTAGAATATATTTAACTTAGCCTCCATAGTCATGTCCATCTAATGGACTCAGTTTTACTCACTTAGAAGCTTATATGTCATAAAGCTCCAAGATTTCGCATACCGATAAACTCTAAGTTCATGTATGGGCATATAATATTATAAATCATTGGCATATATACCCAAAAGGATTT
>JANVCL010000009.1:16890315-16900386 GCA_026546855.1 Erythroxylum incrassatum | reverse complement strand
ACACTCGTCCAACTGATAAAGTGAAGTTTTCCATGGCCTAATGCACCGGATCTCATTGGAACTCCCAAGTTAAGTGTGCTTGGGTGAGAGTAGTTTTAGGATGGGTAACCTCTTGGGAAGGTCTTAGGAAAAGCAAAACCGTGAGGGCTTGGCTGGGTCAAGACCCAAAGTGGACAATATCTGTAAGCGGGTGATCTGGGATGTTACAAATGGTATCAAAGCCAGTACCTGAACTGTTGTACCAGCCAAGCTGGGCCTCAAAGAGGGCTGGGGCCTAAGGAGGTGGAGAGTGTGAGATCTCACATCGATTAAAGAGAGAAACGAAGTATGCCTTATAAGGGTATAGATACATCTCCCTTACAGACGCATTTTCCATGGCCTAATGAACCGGATCTCATCGGAACTCCGAGGTTAAATGTGCTTGGATGAGAGCAGTTCTAGAATAGGTAACCTCCTAGAACTTAAGTTAACCCAGATGATGAGTTATTATCTTGAAACGAGATGAATTAAGGTTATAGTTAGAAGTGAAATGAAAGTGGAAATGAGGTTGAATATGTGCAGAAATTTGATAATGAATATATATATATGTTCTGTTTTTAGTGTTCATGATCAATCATATAGAGTTAGAATAAAGGGGAAATGATGAATAATTGAACTAGAAATGATAGAATAAACATAAGGTGTTGAATGTCATAAGTAAAGAATTAGGAATCTGGAAATTAAGGATGCAATTGGATATATGTTGGGGAAAGAGGCATAACTTTTTCTGTAGAACTCGGATTAAGGTCATTTAAGTAATTTTTCAAAGAGGATTTCAAGTTCTACAACTTCTATGAAGAATTCGAGGAGAGATTTTTCTGTCTAGAGGGTCCAAATTTAACATTTCGGTAAGAGACCCATAAAGGGCTGCTCAGCGGACATGAATGTCCACCTAATCTACATTCACTAATCATTTGGTCTTAATTAAGGCTTAAATGGAGCTTGAATTGAACCTAGAATGATGCTTTATCAAGTGACTAATGTATGATAGGTATGAAGTGATAATTGGGGTTATAACTTAGTGAATGAATTGATAATATCCAAGTACCAAAAGCACGAGTATAATGTGAATGAAGATGTTCATATGATAGGAGTTGTAATTCAAAAGAGTTAAGTAATATGTATTAAGTGATTAAATGTGAATGAGAAATGGGTATTATGAGAGCATAAAATGTTAGAAAAGAAATGACGAGAAATTGAGTTATTATATTAGAATAACCAAGTGTTCTTGAGGTGTAAACTTAAGAATAACCTAGACACATACAAAGGATAAGGATTGAATGGTGAACTTAGAATGATTATATACAAATGAAGTGTAAACCAAAGTTTGATTAAACATATACGAATTAAAAAATGATAATGAGCATAAGATGTAAATTTAGATAATATACCCGGGATTGTCATTGAGCATGCATTATACACATCACAAACACATTTGTATGTGATTAAGTATTCATAAGATTGTACAATTATTAATGTGTGTGCAATGTGTGTATTGCATAATGTTGAAGTGTAGGATAAATGTCCACATCTAGATGTTTCCAGATCATGAAAACTAATGTTAATCTGGAGCGTACAGTAAGTTGACCTAGATGATCTTACTTTAAATGATTGTTCTATTTAAATCCTGCATTGAATGATTATATGAATGTGATTGTAATGATTCCAAACATTGAATGTCTGAGGCATTTGATGCATGAATATCATATTGGAAGTGCTCATTGTATGTGAATGTGACGAAATAAGTGATACTCAACTTGATTGTTGAATGTCGGACCAAGTTTCGAAGAAAAATATGAACGTGCATGTAAATGAAATAAGTGATTCTCAACTTAAATGTTGAATATCGGACCAAGACCTGATGACCTGTGTAAAGTGAAATAAAGTGATTGATTGATCTTATGTGATTGACGCACTTCAATACATGAATGCATGATAACATAAAGGTTATTGTGACCAGAGTATCTACCGAAAAAGAGCTTAAAACTCAGAATGTAATTAAGAGCCAAAGGCTCATTATGTATAATGAGCCCAGTATCTTCAACAGATACGGGACAATTATCAATGAGTCCGATATCCACAATGAATATAGGTTAGTTATAGGCACTTGGTCACAACAATAACAATTGAAACTGAGTCTCATGAGTACTACATATGCATCTGATATGTATGATTTTTTAATGTGATATATGTTTTAAGTGAACATGAAATGTATGTGATTCAACATGATGAATTGATGAAGTGATGTGAGTTATATGATTATATGAATTGATGTGTTATATGATTGAGTGACCTATCGAGAATGATCTACTCACTGAGTTTGCAAAACTTAACCTAAAATTTGCAATATTTTTCAGGCTTAGAGAAGATCTCCAGTTAGACAAATTAGAGTATAGCCATTGCATTCGAGTAAGAGATAGAGGTTAGGATCAATTCATGTCTACATTTGTATTTCTTTATTTTTATATCAAAATATATTTTCACAAGTCTTTTACAATGTGTGTGTAAAAGATTTTGTAATGTAACTACATTGTGACTACAAGTGTTTTGTATCTATAATGGGCCCAAGTGGCTATTGAAATTCTGATGATATAGATATAAGGGTTGTAAACTGCGATTGAAAATGTTTATGAATACAATGGGTTGAAAGTTCCATTATCGATTTTCTACATATGCGTGTATTGTTTTTTGAAAAATTTTATAATGAGCAACGATTATTTGACTGTTCTAACATATCACTCTCTTAGAGTATGTTCTCGAATACCATTGATATGTTTGGGGATATGCCTTATGAGAATGGGGTGCCACAATATAAGTTAATAATAGGGGCATTTATCACCCTGTACGGTCGTGCCTCTCTTCATAAGAGTTTGATCTAACTTGTTTTCACTTGTTCGTCATCAATACGAATCATAAAGTTGTACGATCACTGTGGACACTCAACAAAGGTATCCACTTATTGGCTTTTTCGTAGTTGTCTAGCATAAATGATTGTGAGAAATGACTCTCGTATATTGCAAGTTTCATTATATTGCAATTCGTAAAGTGATTGGAAAAATCAAAACTTGATGCTTTGGAAGGTGAAGCCGTAATATTTTTGGAGGACTATGGTGAAACAAAATCTTGTTTGAAAACAACAAAATACATTCAGTAGCAAATATCATAAACTTAACAAAGATATAATTGAGGACGACAATCTCCTAACATTAGGAGCTACTAATGAGGT
Organism: Erythroxylum incrassatum; assembly: GCA_026546855.1. NCBI lineage: Eukaryota > Viridiplantae > Streptophyta > Magnoliopsida > Malpighiales > Erythroxylaceae > Erythroxylum > Erythroxylum incrassatum. Next base: position 16,897,121 of record JANVCL010000009.1, on the reverse strand, counting down.
ATGACTCTAGAACTTACTTTTTCATTCATCTTCATCATCTACATCTTCATAACCCACTTCTATATAATCTTCTCAAGGACTGTCACATCTTCACGTGCTTTTGAAAACTCACCTTCTACCATGCTTTCATCAACTTACCAATGAACAAATGCCCTCTTAAAATAAATGGGATTATATTTGTGGTCAATCTGGGAGAAAATCTGAGCCCCCGCTGTTATCACTTATGACCACAGATAAGAGACTGAACATAAGGTGTTTGTAGCATAGAGAAGAACCAGAGAGACAAAAGTTAATATTAGGGATTTGATTCTTAAAGTAATTAGAGATTTATTTTTTAAATTTTAAGTTAATTAATAATTATTGAGCTAATATGAACTCTTTAAAATAAAAAGAAAATTGTTCATATCAATTTAGTTTACATAATTATGATAATTTGATTAATTGGATGAATGTTTTAAAAAAATTTAAGACTATTTTTTGTAAATCAAGAAATATTAAAATCTAAGCTAAATTTTAATTCAATCATTATGGGCAAAGAATATGGTCTGGACCGTTATAGGCAAAACATTAAAGTTCCTGTAGCCACGCAATTTATTTTCTCTGATTCAATCAGCTTGAGGCCTATCAAAAGGCCAAATTTCCCAAACCCAAACTAAACTTCCCATTTCCTACTCCAATGCTGTGAAATGGTAATGGGTCTCATCTGATTAGATTTGACAAGCAGTTCTTATTAGAAATTGAATTGAAGATTGTCTCTATTAGGTGAGAGAAATTATTATCTAATAAGGTAAAACTACAATTCCAGTTTCCTTAGGATTCTTAATACAAAGTTTGAACGTTTATGTCTGTGAACAGAGAGATATGTTTACTGAATTTTGTTTTTTTTCATCTTGAAAAGTGTGATTCTTTCTTTCTAACACTAACTTTTACATTTAAGAAACTATTTTTGTTCTTATTAGCAGCTTTAAGAGTGACTCATGGACCCATTCCTTTCTCCCTTTTAAGTCCTCAATCATGATTTTCAGCCTATTCATTGGCTGCCGTTCTACTCAATTGTACATACCAAGGCCTCGCAACTAACAAGGTGAACAAAGTATGGATTAATGATTCCAATCCTAATAAATAAAAAAGTAGCAGACGTCTCAATCATATCTCAAGCTTTTAGTGATATGATTTGTAACTTTAGGTGAGCAAAAAGGTTTGGAATTTAATGTAGATGTACCTCATTAAGCTCTGGTTTTGTTTCAATTTGGAGAAAGAACAAATACAAATAGTTGGGTAATATGTATAAAGAAAATGCCAAATAGTAACGACGTTAAGAAATTTGTCTATAATCACGTGGTTAATCAGAACAAAGCCCCATTTCATTGACACTGACAATGACTTTTTTAGTAGACTAGCGTGTCTCATCAAGGGACATATTTACAAGCATAAGCGCCTTGTTCGTGCTGGACAAGTTGACAAAAAGACACGGAAAACGGTACAACTAATACTCTCTCAACATTAATGCTTAGACCAAAGTTTCAAAAGACAATTGTTTTCTGGCTGTGCTTAGCTGTTTCTAAGCAAGCATGTATTACGCAAAAAGCAAAACTAAAAGACGGGCTGTTGTCCTAAACCTTTTTGCTGTTTCTGCAACCACTATCCTCCCCCATCTTCATCACTTTATAAGCAAGAAGTTCAGAGCTATTGTTTTTATTACTGAAGAATAGTTTTTAGATAAAAGGCATAAACCTCTTCCATGGTTTTACTCTCTTTTATTAATATAAAATCATTTTTATACGTATATAATGTTATTGGAGGGTGGGTGTTTTTCCAGGTGGTCCCCTATAATACATACAAAATTATCCAACCACTAGTTCATGAGCTTTGCCGTTCTACATCAAACCAAGGCCAGAGCATTTCCTGTCCTTGAGTATCCATCCCAGACTCTCCAAACCAACCCAATTACATACGGACAATGGCGAATTTGTCAAACTTTTATGCGGAAAGATGGTGACGTCCATGGAAAATGATAAGACTCTGATGTCCATGATTTGGATCTTACCTTACGTCCAACAGAGTTTTGGCAGCCGCCACAACGAGGTAGTCTTGTAGACTCACTCAACTTGAGGAATGAGTATTTTCAAGGAGTAATCTTAATCTTAATCTACGAACATGTTAGTTGGAATTACAAATTTATAATTAATAATCTTGGACATCGGGTTGAGCCGACCAGCAGGTTTTTCTCTGCCAGATAAGAAACAGAGCTCTAAAATTTAGAATCTTTATATAATTCTAAAACACAAGTATAACATACAAGTGACCCACATCAGGATGGATGGATTATGTTCCAGTGACGTTCTGATAAATTTCCAACTTACAAAAAGGCAATTTGATTAACCCACCACGGATCACATCTTCCCTCCATTGTTACCGAACAGGAAGTTAACAGGGGTTGGCTACACCTCTCCACGCCTTCTTGGGAAACCTTTACGCACCCAAATGAAATGTCAAGCTTTTGTTAAGTATATGGCTGCCTGCGGTTAAGGGGGTTAAGCAGTGTATTAACAGTGAGGATTCACGAAGCTTTTGATCTCGTCCATAAGGCAATAGAAATGATCGTTATTTGGCAAGAAGTAGAATCCTATTGTAGCCTGTTTTAGGAAAAGAAGTTTCACTTCATGGCCAGCTTTCTCGAGCCCTTGAGCATAAGCCAATTGCCAGTCTTGCATGAGATCCAAACCAGCCACAACAACTAGACTCTTGGGAAATATGAGTCTCTCCAAGCTTTTTGACCTAGGGCCAAATATATTACATGCTGGATGGTCTCTGTCCTCACCTTCAGGTAGAAAAGCTCTCCAATACCAGTCACGGTCTCGAATTGAAACAAAGTACTTGCCATCCAGTGTCCTCTCTGATTCTGTTCTTTTCTCCCCACCAAACATAGGGTGAAGAAGAATGTTACCCAACACCTCCACTTCTGCTTCGGCTGCTCTCACAGCAACATGATGTGCTATATTGCCTCCAGAACTATCACCAGCCAAATAGACTTGAACCTTAGAATCTTTACCACTTTGAAGCCAAGTTCTTGATTTAACCCACTTGAGAGCTGCCCAACCATCATCATACGCATATGGATAACGATACTCCGGTGATCGGCGGTAATTCACAGACACAACAACCGCGTTACAGATGCTGACAAGACGGCGACAGAAGGTGTCATATATAGCACTATTAGCAGAGGAATGAGCAAAGCTTCCGCCATGAAAGAAGATAATCACAGGGACAATCTCAGTAGTGCTCAATGGATTTTCAAGATCCACGATCCCCCATTGAGCCTCATTTTGAGGGGCTGGAAGGAAAACACGGTTAAGGAGACCAGTGGAACGATCGACATGATCAAAAGAGAAAACCCCATCTACCGGAATCGTGTTTGCAGGGACTTTACGCTCAAGGAACTCAGCCAAATCACGGTTAAAGGTACCATCTGGTCTGCGCAGCAAATTATATGCCAACTTAAAGTTGGAGATGAGGACCCATGTGTTCAGTGGAACCACCGTCTGAAAGAAAATTGAAGGTTCACAAAGTTATTCTTATGTACACAGAGATCTAAATCTTACAACATGCGTCCTGAAATCCTGAAGATGAGACAATGTAAAAGTCTATTGTATTCTCCTGAAATCCCAAAAGGAAATAATTTGGGCGAAATTGAAGGAAATCAAAGCATTTTGACAAATAACAAGATCATATGGACATTAGTTCAAAATAGCAACAATAGTAAAAAGTGGACTCCACTCATATAAACCAAATCCACACAAAACCAAGTCAAAATCTTCAAGTTCGAAAACCAAACGGTTTGAACTTTGAACCATGAAATAAAGACACGTCAGACCTCTCCTAGTTAACAGAAATTCAAACACCCTCACGAAAACAGAAACTAAAGATAGGAGACATATGAGGTGATGAAGAAGAAATTATACCTTAGATTCATTAAGGTTAACATCATTAGCACCAGCCATGAAGATGGCTCCGAAAACGTACAACCAAGAAACGCCCCTATACACAAAGGTCAGAAACCAGACAAAAAACAATACACAGCGTACCCTCGTACTCAAACCATTTCACAACCCCAGAAAAGTCAGCCCAAGAACACGGGAACAAAAAGAACAGACGCAGCCCTTCACTTAACGGACTTCCATGACAAGAAATGATCTTGATAACCTCATCTTCTTCAAGAACGTAAATTTGGTTGCCAAAATGACTCGTAAGATAACTGAAAGAGAGAAGAGGAATCAAAGGACAGCTACAAGTTAGAATGAGACTTTGAGAGAACGGTAAGCGAACGGAGGTGGACGGACGGAGACGACCGAGGCGACAAAGTGTGACGGGCAAATAAAACTGTTCATATGGGTCCTAGTCCTACCTTCTCTCTCTCTCTCTCCCTCCCTCTGTTCAACTGCCCCTTTGTGTGGAAGTAACTAGCCTCCCTCTTCATTTTTGTATTTTTTTTATTTACATAAATTATTATTTAACGCCAATAATATTTTTTTTTCTTTTGTTAATTATTTGAGTGTAAATAAATCCATTTTGCTTTCATGGCTCATTTCATAATAATTGGTTTGATGAGAAAGTAGAGGCTTATTGGTACTTTGGCGGGTCAGATATTATTTCGTTCTTATTGTGTTATTCGCCGGTCTAAATTAAATAGATGAATTTCCCTTTAGCAGGTCCATTGTTTCATTAAAGCTAAAAATCTTTAATAGAATTAAATTATTTATAATAAAATAGAATATAAATAGATATAATATTAAAAAATTATTATTTAAGAAGAATAGAAATATTTATAATATAATATGATAAAATATGGTTTAAAAGAAGAATTTATAATATCATTTAGCAGATAGATATTCTAGTTTCGAAAAAAAAAAGAGAAAGAAAAATTTTATAAAAACAAAAAAGGAACAGAAGAAGAAGTAAAGAAAGCAGACAAAGACTTTCCTCTGCGTGCTGCCGACGCCAAGGCACGTGGCGACAAAAGGTTCCGTCTCAGCTCTTTTGGCTAACCCCACAACACCTATTCCCTAAAGTACCCCCCTCTCTCTGTCCCAAAACCACGACACCGCCAACCAAAAAGACACGTGTTTTGTCCGTTAGTGTCGAGCGCGTGACGGCATGTCTTTTGTCAGGGCTCGAGGGTTTCGGGTTTCCTTTTCTCCTTGTGGGTTTTGGATTTTGTCGTATTGTAGGGAGGTTGTATTATACATATCTCAACATTCGTGGGTGTGGACACATGGCTACCGGAGAGAGTTCATCCATGACGGCAGGTCCCACATCCTTAAGACATTTCCCCTCGTTCTTAATACGATGATCGAAGGCCCCCCTCGCGGGACCCCGTCTTGACCACCCTCCATGATGAGAACTGCGGACTCTGAGTCTGCCACGTGGTTCTTCGAACTTGCTTTTGGGGAAGTTCATTGGTAGATTTTTTCTTCGACACACGTAGCTGGTGGGACCAGGTGGTGGATCATCTCCGGCCGTTGGTTGTTGATTGGTAAAAAGGATTTCATTATTGAAGAAAAACAAACAAGATGTAGAGATGCTAAGGTACCTCTATTTGGGACATACATGCTAGTGTGTATTTGAAGTTAACAACCTAACCGGGACCATTGGATTGGTTAAGAAGTCGCACTGCTCGGCTGCTACCCGTACCTACATGCTTTCTTTTCTTAATTTTCTGGCGAATTAATAATAAGAACCAAGTTCGTTGTTAATTACTGATTTGAATTCATCGATACATGAATTTATAAATTATAAAATTGGAAAGTATAAAATAGAAAATAAAATAAAATTTTTTATTTTTAAGAACTAATATTACTTTAATTTTATAATATTATTAAGTATACTAAACTATCAATTATACATAGTACTTTCTTATAAATTTTGATTTTTTTTAATAATTCTCTTGTGAAATTGAATTTTGAAATAAATTGTCGAAAATCATTTTAACTCTGCAAGTATTCATTCTCTAACAATACCCACACGAACAATTTCAGAGATTTTTATGAGTCATGTAAGGAGGGTTATGTCAAGAATGTTAACTCTTATTAAATCTATACTTATTTATAATATGGTTAGGACTTTTTTAATATTTTAATTGAAATATAGTTTAAATTTTAAATTCATTCTACTTCAAGTCCAATTAATTACTAATAAAATTAAATATATAATATTATTCCTTATTTGTCAAAATTTTTAGATAATTTAATTAAATTATATTTTCTCTTTAACTATTATTTATATGTAACTCATTAAATTCACAAATATATTGACAATGAATATAAAATGCATTCCTACATTATATTTAAAATTAGATAAATAAAGTTTTTTTTAATTTATGTTGAAATCTCCTATTATGTATTCTACGTCCAGTGACTAAGATTGTTTTCTATCAATACGTATAACCCTCAAATATTAAAGATATCAAAATAATTTCGACCAATCATTTTTTACATAAAATTTTATATAATGTCATTCTTTTATCATTCAACATTTGATTAGACATGTAGTATAAAATTAATATTTATCAATATTTTGATTCTAATCATATTAGCCCTTCAATATTAATAATTGATTATTTTAATGATATTTGAAAATTTATTTTTGAAGTGTCATTCCATTTTTACCAATATTGTCGAACCCCGTTACTGGAGCCCTACTGAGACACATTCCCAAGACCTGAGCCTTGTTGACACCCTGAATATGAATCTGATGTCTAACCTTAACCCAAAACTGCTCTTGAAACAACCCAAAACAAAAGAATCAAC
>JANVCL010000009.1:16859219-16882429 GCA_026546855.1 Erythroxylum incrassatum | reverse complement strand
AAAAATAGCAAACTTTATGTCCACAAAAAGCTCTCGACAGAGGCTACAAGTTTCATGTTGATCATTTTCTCGAATTTGACCTAAATCAAAAAGTCAACTTTTTCCTCAAAAAGTCAAACTTCCAAGCTAACTTTGACTGATCATAACTCTCACTCCCGATATCGAAAAATATCAAACTTTATGGCTACAGAAAGCTCTTGACATAAACTACAAGTTTCCAGAAGATCATTTTCTCAAATTCTCCCAAAATCAAAAAGTCAACTCTCAAGTCAAAAAGGATTATACATTGAGAAATTGATTAAGGATAATTTCCAAAAGGGAAATCATATGGATTGGTTTTGATTTGAATGAGATTGATTAAAGAGAAAAGGAATGAATAAGAGGAAAAAAAATTTATCCCGGATTTCGTAATGGTTCATCTTAGGGTTTCCAACGCGATCAGTTTATTATGCTTCATGTTTGAAACGGATGTCGATGTTTGGTTCAGGTTGATTATGTCGTTCGCTTTGTATTTGAATCGGTTCAATTCCTTCGTTTGATTTAGTTTGTTATCCGATTCGCATTCGATTCCAAATTCTGCTTTTCGTATTCCGTTTCCCCGTTTTCCGTTTCGCTGCGATTTGCATTCCGATTCGCAACTTTCGCGATTTTCCGCTTTGCTTTCGTTTCGCTCCGATTAGTTTTCGTTTTTCCAGTTTTCGCTTTCCAGTTAGGATCCGGTTTCCCGGATCGGGTCCCAACAGCAACTGTTGGCTTCGTGTTTCCCCCATCAAGTGGATATAGTTACTACTTATTACTTATTTATAATCTTCAATTTTTCTTGTCAAAGCTTCAAATACTACTTGGACCATTGTGTATGTTCATACTATTATCAGATTCGATAGTCTTTGACTTGTTCATTCTTTCAATTTTCACTATTTAATTTGTTGAGAATACAGGTATCTCAAATCTTCATTAGTCCTTGATTTTGGTTAGAATGTTACAATATTTAATATAGTTTACTGATATTTTTAATAACCATATTTTAGGCATTTAAATATGTAGTTCACCTTCTTTGGAGTTTTTGAGATTATTATTCTACATTATTTTAGGAGAGGGATGGTATTGAAATATTGTAAAATTCTCTATATTTTCATTGTACCTGTAAGTCCTTTGCAGATTCTTATAGTTGCTTTTCACCATAATGGATTTTTTACTTGCTCATCGTTACTCATGGTTTTCTCCACACTGACAGTTTTCTATATAAATTTGGTGTGTGTTTTATTATTGTTTTTGCTCTTTACTTCTCTTATTTTCTCAATTGAATCGATCTTGGTGTTTAATCGGAAACAACTTCTCTATCAGTTAAAGGTAAAGTTGAGTACAACTAGATTTCCCCAAACTTGACATTTCAGTCGAATTTTCACTAGGTTGTTGTTGTTGTAACACTACATGCTAAAATCCTAACAAAACATTTAAAAGCTTTCGCTACGTGCTAAAAAATCCTTACATATGGTATCAAAGCATTCTATTCAATTGAGAATTCAATATGACAACCGTCACAAAGTTTGATATCGAGAAGTTTGAATAAAAAAATCAAAATTTCCATTTGGAGAGTTCAAATAAAGGTCATTCTTACCCAAAACGAATTAAAAAGTGCTTTGGAAGGAAGATCTAAGAAGCCAGGCACCAAGACCGACAAATAATGGGAGGAATTAGACAAAAAGGTGTTCTCCATCATACAACTTTGCCTATCTAAGGATGTTTTACGTGAATTGGTGAATGAAACAACTGTCGCGTGCTTATGACTAAAATTAGAGTTTTTGTACTTGATCAAAAACATTAAAACAAGCTTCATCTCAAGGAGCGTTTATATAAAATACATACGGCTGAAGGTACTCCGATCTAATCTCATCTTGATAAGCTTAATTCTATTATCATGGACCTAGAAAATATTGATGTGAAAGTTGAGCATGAGGAAAAAGTGTTTTGTTGGTAGTCACATCCCCTGGTTCTTATAAACACTTCAAAGAAATCATGTTATATAGAACTCGTGACACCTTATCTTTTGAGGATGTAATTCTAAATTGTTATCCAAGAAAAAAATTCAATCTTGAGCTTCTTTATGAAAATAAAGTTAGGGGGCTTGACTATGAGAGGGAGATCCAAAGAAAAGGGTAATAGTAGTAATTCGAAGAAATCTAAGTCCAAATTTAAAGGACATAAATCCAACAAAACCTACATTATTGTAAGAAGTTTGGACATGAAATTTCTAATTGTTACAAGTTGAAAAATAATCAAAAGATTGAGGAGCAAAAGAAATAACCCCAAAACTTGCTCAAGTTAATGTTGTTGAGACAGATTCTGAATGTGATGTTCTATTGCTTATTACTTCCACTAATAAAAGGAGTAAAGCCAAATGGATTCTTGATTCTAGGTGTACTTTTCATATGCACCCTTATAGGTATTGGTTTGTCACTTTTGAACTTGTTAGTAGTGGTGTTGTCTTGATGGACAATGATGCCTAGTACAAGGTAAGTGGCATTGGTAGTATTCATATCAAGACTTATAATGGTGTTGTTAGGACTTTATCATATATTTGTTATGTTCCTGACTTGAACGAAACTTGATTTCTTTGGGCCCCTTTAAATCTCTTGGTTATAAGTACACAACTAAAGGTAAAGTTTTTAAGGTTTTGAAAGGTTCGCTTGTTGTTTTGAAAGCTAACCATTCTAATAGTCTTTATGTCTTATAAGGTTCAAATGTGACAGGTTTTGCACTTGTTTCCTCTCCTATGCCTAATTCTAACATCCGCCAAATTATGACATATGTGCTTGGACTATATAAGCAAGAAAGGTATGACACTTCTGGGCAAAAAGGGTCTTCTTGGAGATCATGGCAGCGATAAGTTGAAGTTTTGTAAACATTTTGTTTTTGGGAAAGAAACAAGAGTTAGTTTATTTATTATAACTTATCATATCGAAGACATTCTTAAGTATTTACGTTCTGATCTATAGGGACCTTCTAAAGTTCTTTCTTATAGAGGAAAAAGATATTTCATGATATTATTGATGACTTTTCCCCATAAAGTGACATATGTGCTTAGACTATATAAGCGAGAAAGGTATGACACTTCTAAGCAAAAAGGGTCTTCTTGGAGATCAAGGCAGCGATAAGTTGAAGTTTTGTGAACATTGTGTTTTTGGGAAAGAAACAAGAGTTAGTTTATTTACTATAACTTATCATATCGAAGACATTCTTGAGTATTTACGTTCTGATCTATAGGGACCTTCTAAAGTTCCTTCTTATAGAGGAAAAAGATATTTCATGATATTATTAATGACTTTTTCGCATAAAGTTTGGGTCTAATTTTTTAGGCACAAAAATGAAGTCGTCTGTGTTTAAAAGGTGGAAAATTCTTGTACAGAACTAAACAAGGAAAAAGGTTAAGAAGCTTAGAACAAACAATTGATTAGAGTTTTATGATGGTGACTTCAATTACTTTTGTTTAAATCATGGTATATTCAAACATGAGACACTTATTGGGAAACCTCAACAGAATGGATGAAGAGTACTCTTCTAGAGAGAGGTTGTTGTATACTCGCTAATGTTATCTTATGGCATTGGCGTGATTTTTGGGTTGAGGCAATCTTTATTGCTTATTATTAGGTCAATCGATTACCACACTCTTCTTTTGACTTCAAGATCCCAAAAGAAGAACGATAAGGTAATCCTATTAACTATTCTATTTTGAGAATTTTTAGATGTCCTACATATGCATATGTTAATGATGGTAAACTTGCACGTAGAGCTAAAAAATGCAGATTTCTTAGTTATGCATCTAAGTCAAAGGGATATCATTTATGGTGTTTAGATTATGAGTCTCGTAAAGTCATTCTTAGTAGGGATGTTACTTTTAACGACGATGCTTTACTTTCTTTTGGAAAAATTATATTGTTTCTTCTTCTATTAGTATAGGTGACTTAAAAAGTACCAAAGAGAAGGTGGAGTTGGTGTTAAGTCAATTTCTCTTTAAAATGTTGATGGCTTTTCTTCCTCCAACACTCAACTAAGTGAACAACATGATGATGGTTCTAGTACCACAACTCATGTTAAGACACAACGAGATTATTCTATTGCTTGTGATAGATTGAGGAGACAAATTAGAAAGCCCACCAGATATACTGACGATGATGGATGATTTGGTTGCTTATATATTTTTAGTTGCACAAGACATTAGTGAAGGTACGAAACTTTCTTATTATTTTAAATTTGTTTCCTATGCTGATTCTTTTAAATGGTTAATGGCGATGAATGAAGAAATTGAGAGTCTCCCATAAAATTGGTACATGGGATTTAATGGAGCTTCCAAAAGGCAAACGAACTTTAAGTTAAAAGTAGATCTACAAAATGAAGGATGGTATTCTTAGGGTTAAAAATGCAAGGTGAAAAGCACATTTGGAAGTCAAAGGTTTTGATTAAAGAGAAGATATTGACTTTAATGAGATCTTTTCTCTAGTTGTACATTATACCTCTATTCGTGTGCTACTTACATTTATGGCTTTTTTTAATTTGGAACTTGAGCAACTTGATGTAAAAATTGCTCTCCTTTATGGGAACTTGAAGAAGAACTTTACATGAAGCAATTCGAGAGATTTGCAATTCTCGGTAAGAAGAATTGTGTTTGTCACTTGCATAAGTCTCTTTATGGTCTTAAGTAAGCTCCTAGATCATGGTACAATAAATTTGATGGTTTTGTGCTTGGTCAAGACTTTCTTAAAAGTCAATATGATAGTTGTGTTTATTTCAAACAATAGAGAGATGAGCTTTTTGTTTACTTATTGCTATATGTTGATGACGTGCTTATTGCATCTCATAACAAGTCTTTAATTAACATTTGAAAACTTAACTTAGCCAAGAATTCAAAATGAAAGACCTTGGTGTACCTAAAAAATACTTGGAATGGAAAACCACAGTATCGAAAAACGGGGAAATTATTTCTTTCTCAAGAGAAATATATTAATAAGGTACTTGAAAGGTTTAATATGCTTGACTGTAAACATATTTTTACACCTCTTGATGCACATTTCAAACTATCTTTTGATTTACACCTAACAACGATTTCCTAGCGTTCCTTATTATAGCGTTATCAGAAATTTAATATATGTGAAGGTGTGCACTAAACCTAATTTAGCTTATGATGTGTGCAGGGTGAGTCAATAAGTAGCATTTGAATGTTGTTAAATGGATCCTTTGGTATTTAAAGGATACTTTTAACTTAGGTTTGGTCTATGATGGTCATAAGGCTATATCCAATGATGTAGTTGGTTTTGTGGATGCTGATTATGCTGACGATCTTGATAAATGTTGGTCTTTTTCTAATTATCTTTTCACTCTTGGTTGTGTTCCTATTAGTTGGAAAGCATCCCTTTAATCCATTGTTGCTTTATTTACTACATAAGTGGAGTATGTTGCAGCTATTGAGGGTGTAAAAAAGCCTATTTGGTTATAAGATCTTGTCATTGAGCTTAGTGTTGCACTAGGAGTTACAATTGTGTATTGTGATAGTCAAAATGTTATCCATTTGACTAAGGACAATATGTATTGTTCCAAAATTAAGCACATTGATGTCAAACATTACTTTATTAGTGATACTATTATTATAGGGAAAGTTGTAGTAAAGAAGATTCATTCTTCAGAGAATCCTAGGGATATACTCATCAAACCTCTTCCTATGACCAAGTTCCAATATTATTTGGACTTAGAGCTCACAACATTTAATTGCCCTTATAGGCTTTACAATGATGGCGAGTTTTGTCAAATTTGGTCCAAGGTGGAGATTATTGAGAATATGGGTTTCTCAAATCCTCTTTTGCCTTTAATTTTAATTAGCATTTTACAATATTAATATGGTCCATTAATGTTTGAGTAAAGACCAAATTCCTTGTTAGGGGTTTACAGCTAGGTTTATATTGAAACAGTATATATACTTACACTTACGTAGTTCATCTCTTTTGGGGCTTTTGGGATTATTATTCTACTTATTTTATGAGAGACGGTGCTATTGAGAGATAATAAAATTCTCTGTATCTTGGTTATGCCTTTGGTGATTCTTGAATTTTCTTGAAAAAGTAAGAGTTCTAGGGGTGCAAAAAGGTATGAATTCTCAATGCCCATTCAAAGAGTTTCGTTGAGTTAAGTTATTATCATATCAAAATGAATGCTTTAGCGAACTAAGCTCCAGCATTTGGATGAGCTCTTTTGTCGACCATTTTCAAAAGGATATGGTACTGCGGCTCCATAAAAAATTCGTTCAAACGGATGAATCTGAGCTTTCTGTGACTGAAGGGATTGATGAATTGACGGAGGAAATGCACAAACACCAATAGAAAATGGATTCATGATTGAAACCAAAATTGAAGTATAATGCGCTTACAAGAAATCAGGGGCTTTTAGAATTTTAAAGTTTAGTAATGTTAGGGGTTACTAAAATTATGATCACCAATTCTATTTTAAAATTTTTAATAAAGAGGTTAATTTTTTATTAATTTAAAAGCCTTTTATATTTTTATTAAACTTTTAAGTTTTATTTAAACATTTATAAACGTTTGGATTGAATTTTAATAAAAAAATGTGAGCCTTTTAAAACACTTTTACCTAAATTTTTTTGAAAACTTCCAATTTTGTTTGAATTCTAATAAAATTAACTATTCACTTTCGAAATATATGGAAAGCATAAGTAAAACACTCCATTTGCTTATGTACATTAAGTCAAATTTCAGCACAATCTTATGAAGATGTGTTAAATCAATAGTTATGCAGTTGGTTGGCTTTTAAATCTTGTTCTTGCATGTCGTCTACTGCCAAATGCATTGCATTCTTGTATTGTTACTTTCTTTCTTTTTAGCAGCCTATAGTCTACATCACTTACTCTTTATTCATTAAATAAATGTGTAATGTCTGATTTATGTGTCACTCCATAAATTTTAAGTTTACTAATTATCTTCCCTGCACTTAGTTGGTTTTAGCTATGTTTTTATTGTAATTTTTAGTTTTTATTTTATTATTTAAAAAAGTCAAAGTCACTGTACTTAGTGCACAATCCTCTTCGCTTTACGTGTTGGACCCCAATTCTAGAGCCCAACATTCGGAGTCATAGGAGGAAGCAAACTCATTTCTTCAACTCTTACCCTTACTTTGATTCAATCGACCTTTTTCAAATTAATACCAAAAACTATAAATTCTTATGGAGAGATAGAGGAATGTGTTAGGAAATTATTGCTTCAAAAATCAAATCATTTAGAGGTCGGACCGAGAAGTTATGGCCAAAAGAATCAAACATGATTTTGCCCTCCATCACATTGTACCTGATTCGGGAAAATAGATATAACTTTCACTAGAGGTGTCGGATTTAGATCGTCTTAGGACGGTTTCAAAGAGGACTTCAAGATCTACGACTTCATAAGGACCTTGAAGAGAGATTTCGCCATCTAAATCTCACATTTCCAAAAGTGTAGAGGGATCAGACGAAGGCATTAGTTTCAGACAAAGGCATTCGTCTCAAATGAAGACATCAGTCTAAGACGGAGGCATTCGTCTCAGACAAAGGCATCAGTTTCAAACGAAGGCATTCGTCTCAGACGAAAGCACCAGTCTAAGACAAAGGCATTCATCTCAGACGAATGAATTCGTCTCAAAGACGAAAACACCAGCCTAAGACGAAGGCATCAGTTTCAGACAAAGGCATTCGTCTCAGACAAATGAATTCATCTCAAACGAAGACATCAGTCTAAGATGGTTCGTCTCAAACGAAGGCATCAGTTTCATACGGAGAAGGAATCAAACAAAGGTTCAGTCTAAACTGAACCAGACGAAGATTCAGTCTAAGAAGGAATTAGAAGAAGGTTCAGTCTAAAATGAACCAGACGAAGGTTCAGTCTAAGAAGGAATCAAACGATGGATTCAGTCAAAGCTGAATCAGATGGATTCAGTCAAAGTTGTGCTTTGAATCAGATGGATCGATTTGTCTCAGATGAAGGAATTCGCCTCTTTTACGGGGTCTTCCTCACATCACCAAGAGTTCTAAGTCACTTCATTTACTATAATTTCTTCATATATACATCCTTTGCGACATCCTAACTTATAATGGTCATAACTCTTGACTCTGATATCCAAAAATCACATACTTTATACCGTTGGAAAGCTAAAACGATAAACTACAACTTTCTAAAGGACAACTTTGTCTAATTTAGCCTAGATTATTCCAGATTTTCCTTGGAAGTCAAAGCACAATTTCTACACCTATGGAAAGACTACAAAAAATGCAATGTAAAACTTGAAAAATCATAAGCAAAAAGCAACCATATTACATTAACAAATCCCAACACATTTTGAGCCTAGCTTTAATTACATATCAACATGCACATCAATAGATTAATACAAATACAAACGGATGCTCAATGTTTGATATGCTTATAAAGCTATCCAAAAGTCACTAACTTAGTTACAAAAATCTTTAACTATCTTGGAGTTTCTGATGCCTTGCAAGGATTGCTAATCGACTTGTTCTGCACCTGAGGAGGGAATAGTGGGGTAAGCAACACAGCTCAGTGGCTAATATATTTATAGCCATTGGCAACTGACCCTAAGTTCAAGCATATGTACATGTATTTATCCAGCAATTTAAGCATTCTCTATCTACTCTAGCAATTCAAACATCAATCAATTTAGCTCAAACCTCATAACATATAACACTCAAATGCTTCCTACTTGACAATTCAATTATGTAATGCACAAACAAATGGCTCGAGAGTTCAATGGAAACAGAATAGAGAAACTAAAGTTTACACCATAAACAGAATGAGTCCATTTTCAGAACTCGTATGCCACAAGTGGGCAGTCGAGAGAAGGCTCTTGCTAACGTGCACGTGACGAACAAAATGATCTCATTCTCGTCCAAATAAAAGCACATAATCATGCTCAAAATTATTTTATCATATGCTCATACTTTCATGCTTTTTCCTTCTTTTCATTTAATTCAAAATGTTATAACCTCTTTTAAGGTATAACATAATCACAATGCATCATGCATTTCCAATCAAGTCATAACAATTCAATTTCAAGCAATCAACATACACGCACATAGACAAGAATTTGTCTAATCACACAATAACTATAAATAAATTACCCATCAAATTTCGCTTGCAAAATCCAATCAAGGTTGTCTTTCCTCTTGCTCTTGGGTAAGATTTTCTTGATTTCCTTCAGGTAACCAATTTCTAATCAAACAAGATTCCAATGAAAGTCCATAAACTTCAATAATCACATAAACAAAAGACTAACAAAATGGGCTTAGATTTAACCTACCCATAGTTTATCTAAGTTAGTAAAACCCAAAACCCTAATTCAAAACCCATGAAAATCAAAATTGGTCTCATCTTCTTTCAACATAACCCATTCTCTACTTCTTTCTCTACCTAAGAAAGAAAGAATGACGAACTTTCCCTAGACAAGTTTGATTCTTTCTCTTTCCACGCTTTCTTTCTTCTTCCCTAGCTTCTCTCACAACTCTCTTCTCTTCTTTCTTTCTTCTCTACATTTTTTCCTCTCTTCTTTTCTTCTCACGATTTCTTCTTCTCTTCTTTCTTACTCAAGACACAATTTATCCTTTTCTTCCAAAAATGCCCCCTTTTTTGGTTGTCCTTCCAAATTTTACCCTTCTTTCATTTGATCAACTAACTCCTTTAATCCATTAATCACCATACCATACTCTATTTTAATTCTAATCCTTCTATCCAAAATTCTAATTTCTACTGAAGGCCACAAAATTAATAACTCAATTCTAAGAAAATTAAAATGAAAATAACACAAATAAGTAAATCATAAATAAATAATTTAGAAATTTTTTTTAGGGTCCAACAATTCTCTCCCCTAAAAGAATTTCTTCCTCGAAATTCTTACCTGAGTCCACAAAGAGGTGTGGATACTTCTCCTTTATTGCTTCCAAAGGCTCCCATGTTGCCTCCTCCGTAGAATGGTTCTTCCACAGGACTTTAACTAGTTTCACTGTCTTGTTTCTTAAGACCTTCTCTTTCGAATCTGGAATCCCCACTAGTTGCTCCTAATATGTCAAATCCTCCCTTAATTGAACTTCTAAAGGTTGAACTATGTGTGAAGGATCTGATCAATACTTCCTTAACATCGATGTAAGGAAGACATTGTGAATCTTAGACAATTCCGGTGGCAAAGCTAACTTGTATGCTAAAGGCCCAATTTTCTCAATGATCTCATAAGGGCCTATATATCTCGGACTAAGCTTGCCCTTCTTACTAAACCTCAAAGCCCCTTTCCATAGAGAAGCTCTAAGAAACACTTAGTCTCTAACTTCTAATTCCATCTCCCTTCTATATGCATCTGTATAGTTTTTAATCTTAACTTGAGCTGCTTTAAGTCCCTGTTTCACCAATTTAATTTTATCAACCGTGACTTGTACCAACTCAGGCCCTAAAAGCCTCCTTTCACCTTTCTCATCCCAACAGATAGGAGTTCCACACCTTCTACCATACAAACCTTCATAAGGTGCCATTTGAATTCCTGAGAGATAGGAATTATTGTAAGCAAATTCGATTAAAGGCAAATGTTCATCCCATAAGCCTTTGAAATCCTTGCAATAGCTCTTAACATTGCTTCCAATGTCCGTATTGTCCTCGCTAATTGTCCATCGGTCTGTGGATGGAAAGCTGTACTCAAATGCAACTTATTTCCCAAAGCCTCTTATAAGCTTCTCCAGAATCTAAAAGTGAACCTAGGATCTCTATCCAAGATTATCGAACTTGGAATCCCATGAAGTCTGATTAATTCATCCACATATTTTTTGGCCAAAGCATTCAAAGAATCCGTTTATTTAATTGGCAAGAAATGTGCTGACTTAGTTAGCCTATCAACAATCACCCATATTGCATCATGTTCCTACTGGTCTTTGGCAATCCCATAAAAAATCCATCGTAATCTTCTCCCACTTCCATTTAGGAATAGATAAAGGTTTAAGCTTGCCTGAAGGTGCCTAGTGTTCAACCTTAACCTACTAACACACTAAGCATCTTTTAGCATACTCTGCAACATCTTTCTTCATTCCTTTCCACCAGAAATGCTCTTTCAAATCTCGATACATCCTCGTACTCCCCGGGTGCATCGCATAAGGAGCATTGTGCACCTCATCAAGAATCTCATCTTTCAGCTCTAACATATCTGGAATACACAACTTGGCTCTAGCACCACAAGATGTTGGGCCCTATTCCTGGGGCCTAACAATCTGAAATCATAACACGTAAGCAAACTCATTTCTTCAATTCATACCCTTACGGAGCCTGCTCAAATACTCATCTTGCTTCTGCAATCCCTTAATCTTCTCATTCAGCACTGGCCTCACTCTAAAATTAGCCAATACGCAATAAGACTTAACTTTCTTTAATGTTACCTTAAGTCTGGCTAATTCCTTCAACAAAGGAACATACATTGTCTCCACATGTGCTATAGTGGACTTCCTACTCAGTGTATCCGCTACTACATTAGCTTTCCCTGAGTGGTTATCTATCATCAAGTCATAAACTTTCAACAGCTCTAACCACCTTCTTTGTCTCAAATTCAACTCTTTTTGGCTCATTAGATACTTAAGACTTTTGTGGTCTGTAAACACCCTTATGGTGACTCCATACAAGTAATGTCTCCAAATCTTCAATGCAAAAATTATGGCAGCTAACTACAAGTAATGCGTGGGATAATTCAGCTTATAAGGCTTTAATTGCCCAGAAGCATAGGCAATCACTTTATCACCTTGCATCAACACATGACCCAATCCCTTTCTTAAGGCATCACTATACATTGTATACCCATCACTACCTGAAGGCAAAGTCAAAATCGGTGTAGTTGTATGCCTATTCTTTAATTCCCCAAAACTACTTTGGCACTCTTCTTTCCACACAAATTTCTGATTATTCATTGTCAATTGAAAAGTGGAGCTGCTATTATGGAAAAACCCTTCATAAACGTTCTGTAATACTCGGTAAAACCCAAGAAACTTCTCACTTCAACTACATTCTTAGGTGCTTCCCATTTCACAACCGCTTTGTCTTCCTCGGATCCACATGTACTTCTTGCTTTGAAATCACATGTCTAAGAAATGTCACTTCCTTTAGCCAAAAATCACATTTGTCAAATTTGACATACAACTCGTTCTTCCTCAGTGTCTCTAAAGAAATTCTTAAGTGATCCTCATGCTCCTTATCACTCTTAAAATAGACCAAAATATCATCAATAAAGACAATGACAAATTGGTATAAGAAAGGCTTAAAGACTCTATTCATCAAGTCTATGAAAGTTGCAAGTACATTTGTCAACTCAAAAGGTATGACCAAGAATTCAAAGTGGCCATACTGTGTTCTAAAAGTAGTTTTTGAGACATCAGACTCCTTTATCCTCAACTAGTGGTAACCCGATCTCAAATCTATCTTGGAAAAGACTTTTGCCCCTTGCAATTGATCAAACAAATCATCTATGAGTGGGAGCGGATACCTATTCTTGATAATGACATGATTGAGCTTTCGATAGTCCACACATATTCTTAAGGATCCATCTTTCTTCTTCACAAAATGAACCGAAGCTCCCCAAAGCGAAGAGCTCGACCTAATGTACCCTTACTCCAACAACTCTTCCAATTGCTCCTTAAGCTCTTTGGATTTCGTCGAAGCCATTTTATAAGGTGGAATTGATATTGGTGCTGTACTAGGAAGAAGCTCAATGGGAAACTCAATTTCCTTAAGGGGTGGTAGTCCTGGTAATTCCTCAGGAAAGATATCCAAAAATTCCATGACCATAAGAATATCTTCTAGCTTTCCTCTATCTGCCTTCGTGTCTACCATATAGGCCAAAAATGCCTCACATCCTTTCCTCATCATTTTCTGTGCTGTCAGAGCTAAAACAACTTTAGGCGGACTTGCCTTCTTGTCCCCTATAAACACCACCTTTCTATCGTCGCCCAATTCAAACTCTACTATATTTCATTTGCAATCCAAGTTGGCACTATGCTTCTCTAAGGTGTCCATATCCAAAATTACATCTAATCCCCCCATCTTCAATGGCTTTAAGTCCACCACTAACTGTTTCTCGCCAAAACATACTTCATAATCTCTATAGACTTGATTAATAATAATACACTGGCCGATTGGCGTACTCACTATCAAAGAAGTATCCAATGGGCTCAAATCCCTACCATATATAGTTTTACCCAATGAAACAAAAGAGTCGGTAGAGCCAGGATTAATTAAACAACAACATCAGCATCAAATAATTTAATAATACCAGTCACAACTTTTGGAGCGTTTTATGCATCCTCTTGTGCCATTGCAAACACTCTAGCTAGTGCTTGCCCCTAAGTCTCTCTGAAAGATTCACTGTCTTAGCTGCATCTGAATTGCCCACTTCTATTGCAGTCTTGTGCCCCACAATTTCAGCCCTCTTTGAAGCTTGCATCTGACTTCTCTCCTGTCTTGCATACCGTGGATACTCTCTAGCCATGTGCACCTTCTCTTCATATTTTAAACAAGCTCCAGTCAGCTTGTAGCATTCCCCTCCATGGAACCTGCCACAATGTTCGCACTTAAGTATAGAAGACTTATCCCTTTCTCCCCTTCTACTGCCTTCTGCCGTTGAGGCTTGATGAGAAACAGTAGAAGTCCTTATAGATCTAGGCCTGCTTGCACCACTGCTCCTCTCCTTATACTGCACAGGGAAAGTCCTGGCACTCTTATCAGGCATATAAGTACTACCTCACCTCTTGAACTGTTCTCTCCCATTTCTTTTTTTGTTCTTAGCGCTTTTTACGTTCTCAATGTTCTCCACCTTCAGTGCTGCTTTAACCAGCTGCTAAAAATTACAAAAATTCTATACCACCACTTTCTCTCTAATAGCTAGATACCTGATTCGAACCTACGATACTTAGCTGCCTCACTTATCATCATCTCTGTGGCATATCAAGATATCTGTGTAAATCGGCGCTCATACTCACTCACTGTCATTTCCCTTTGGGTGAGGCTTAAAAACTCTCTCTGTTTCTACTAAACATACACCTCAGACAGGTACTTCTTCTTATACATTGCTAAGAAATCTTTCCATGCAAGCACTAGCAGTCTCATCTGACTCCCCATCACACTCTCCCACCAATGCCCTGAAGCAAGCTAGTAGCATACACAACCTTCTAATCATCCTTACAGTCCATTTGATCCAGTATCCTCTCGATCTTTTTAATCCAAGTCTCAACTTCTTTTAGATCTGTTGTCTCATAGAAATCTACTACCCTATACTTCTTGAGCTTATCAAACTGTTCCCCTTCTTAGTTGGGACCGGAGTAGAAGATTGCAGCATCTGGCCTATGACCTGAGCAAATGCCTGAAACATCCTCGGATCCAATAGAGTAGGCACTTGCTCCTGCAAAAGAGGAGACTCTCGCGTCTATGATCAAAGGGGCTCACTACCATGCCCTACAGAAGCCTCAACATTTCCTAGAGCTACTAACTCATCAGTACTCTCCTCCTTTGGTGGAGAGTCAGGTGTAATCGATCCTTGCAATACTCCTCTTGTCCTTCTACGAGGTGGCATCTTACTCCTTCAATGTAAGCACTAACAATTAGCTTACATTTCATTTTAAAATCTTAATCCCTACATGTATGCATTACATGCATGTCACTTAATGCAATACAATCAATTCACAATACAATAATCATATAGCATAACAATTCATCCAACTATGCATTCTAAGCCTAGTAAAAACTTAATCTCTGATATCACAAGATGTTTGACCCCGTTCCTGGAGCCTAACAATCCGAAGTCATAACACGTGAGCAAACTCATTTCTTCAACTCATACACTTACTCTAATTCAATCAACCTTTTTCAAATCAATACCAAAAACTATAATTCCTTATGGAGAGGTAGAGGAGTGTGCTAGGAAACTAATGCTTTAAAAATCAAGTCATTCGAATGGCGGACGAAGAAGTTATGGCCAAAAGAATCAAACATGATTTTCCCCTCTATCAAATTGTACCTGGTTCAGGAAAGTTGACATAACTTTCACTAGAGGTATCATATTTAGATTTTCTTAGGATAGTTTCAAAGAGGACTTCGAGATCTACAACTTTTATGAAGACCTTGAAGAGAGATTCTTCCATCTCGAGGGTCAAAATCTCACATTTCCAAAAGTATAGAGGGATCAGACAAAGGCATTAGTTTCAGACAAAGGCATTCGTCTCAGACAAAGACATCAGTCTAAGACAAAGGCATTCATCTCAGAAGAATGAATTCCTCTCAGACGAAGGCATCAGTCAAAGCTGAGCTTTGACTCAGACGGATGGATTAAGTCAAAGCTGAATCAGACGATGGATTTAGTCAAAGCTGTGCTTTGATTCAGACAGATGGATTCGTCTCAGACGAAAGGATTTCTATGGAGTCTTCCTCACATCACCAAGAGTTCTAAATCACTTCATTTAGTATAATTGCTCCATATATACATCCTCTGCGACATCCTAACTTATAATGTTCATAACTCTTGACTTTGATATCCAAAAATCGCATACTTTATACCGTTGGAAAGCTTAAACGAAAACTACAACTTTTTAGAAGATAACTTTGTCTAATTCAGCCAAAATTGATCCAGATTTTCCTTGGAAGTCAAACAAAATTTCTACACCTATGAAAAGACTTTTTAAAAAAATGCAATGTAAGACTTGAAAAATCATAAGCAAAAGCAACCATATTTCATTATCAAATCCAAACACAATTTGAGCCTAGCTTTAATTACATATCAACATGCACATCAATAGCTTAATACAAATGCAAATGGATGCTCAATGTTTGATATGCTTATAAAGCTATCCAAGTCACTAACTTAGTTACAAAAGTCTCTAACTATCTTGGAGTTTTCGATGCCTTGCAAGGATTGCTAACCAACTCGTTCTGCACCTGAATAGGGAATAATAGGGTGAGCTATACAGCTCAGTGACTAATATATTTATAGCCATTGGCAATTTACCACAAATTCAAGCACACGCACACATGTATATCTAGCAATTTAAGCATTCTCTATCTACTCTAGCAATTCAAAAATTAATCAATTTAGCTAAAAACCCATGACATATAACACTTAAAAGCTTCAAACTTGACAATTCGAATATGCAATGCAAAAATAATTGGCTCGGGGGTTCCGTGGAAACAAAATGGAGAAACTGAAGTTTGCACCATGAACAAAATAAGTCCATTTTCGGAGCTCATATGTCATAAGCAGGCAGTCGGGAGAAGGCTCTTGTCAACATGCACGTGACGAACATAATGGTCTCACTTTCACCCAAACAAAAGCACGTAATCATGCTCAAAATCATTTTATCATATGCTCATACTTTCATGCTTTTTCCTTCTTTTCATTTAATTCAAAATATTATCATCTCTTTCAAGGTATAACATAATCACAATGCATCATGCATTTCCAATCAAGTCACAACAATTCAATTTCAAGCAATCAACATACATACACATAGGCAAGAATTTGCCTAATCACACAATATCTATAAATAAATTACCCACTTAATTTTGCTGAAAATCCAAGCTTAAGATTGCCTTTCATCTTGCTCCTAAAGTAAGGTTTTCTTGATTCCTTGCAAATAAACCAATCTCTATTTAATCCAAATTCAAATAAAAATTTATAAAACTTCAAAAATAAAAAATGCTAAAATTGAACTTAAACCTAACTTACCCATAGTCCATCTAAGCTAGAAAACCAAAACCCTAGCTTAGAAATCCAAACATCAAGATAGTTTCGTCTTTCTCTCCTTTCCTCCTTTATTCCCAACATAAACCCTAGTCTTTATTTAATCCCCTTTATTCTCATCATAACCCATTTTTTTAATAAAGCAAGAAGAAAAGATGATTAACTTACTTTAACAAGTTTGATTTCCCTTCTTTCTCCACCATTTTCTCTCTTTCTTAGCTTCTCCCACGATTTTCTTCTTCTTCTGCTCTTCTTTCTCTACGTTTTTTCTCTCTCTTCTCTTAGCTTCTCACAATCCTCTCCTTCTTCTTTCTTATTTTTAAGACAACATTTATCCTTGGTCTTCCAATTATGCCCTCATCATTTAATACAATGTCCCCTATGCCCCTCCTTTTGTCTTTGTCTACTAACTCCTTAAGAAATCTTAATTCTAACATTCCTATATTAATTCTAACTTAATTCTAATCTTTCCATCAAATTTCTAATTTCAACTTATGCTCACCAAATTAATGGGCTCAATTCCAAAAAATGATGAAACAAATAAATCAATAATAAAAAAATTTAGGGTCCAACACACAACATCCTCATCATAGTTTCACTTTTTTTTGTTCCTTTTGAACTTTGAGAATCAATAGTTGACATGGAATTCATCGATATACTTATCTACCAAATTAGAGCAATATTGATAAATAAAAAATAATCATCATAATAAAGGAAAATATTCATAAAATTCTTCATACCAATTAACATTAAGCATCAACAACTTGCGAGAACAATATAGTCTACAATAACAGCGTACAACATAAACAACAAAAAGTACATCTTACATAAACAATGATGTAAAACCTCCTAACACTCAAACATAATGGAACACCTAAAAAATGTCAGTGATTCTAATAGGTTTTTCTAATCTTATTCCTGGTTTGGTAAATCTAATAGGTCGTTCTAGTCTTACAGATTGTGATCTTAAAGAAGATTTTTCTTTAAAGGGTTTGTTTTCAGATAAAGATAATCGTGGGGTAGATGATTCTAATAATTTAATCGGATATTTTATTTCTAGAATTTCTCGTAAATTAGTTCTTAAATTAGTACCTACCTTTGCTACATCATTAAATAATTGATCAATGTAAATTTTATCTGTATTTTTAAATTCAATACTATGATGTGAATTAGTTAACACATAACTAATATGATAAGTAATTGAAAAAGGGTATTGTCCTATAGTCATTAAATTTTCTCTATAGAATTTATAAGCAATAGTAATAGTTTCATCTAAATTATATGATTGTAAAGGGATTGCTAACTTTAAATGAGTATTAAATTTTATCTTTCCATAAGCTAAATTTCTATTCATTATTCCTATCACTTGATCGTTTAAATTATTCATGTGATCGTCTATGATACTGTTCGTATTGGAGAGTCCGTTCCTTCTTGGAAAGTAGGTTTTAATAAAATTTGAATAGTAGATAAATGTTTATATCCTATTTTATGTTGTTTTTCGTCTGGAATTTTTTATAATTGTTTATAAATTTGTTCTTGATCTACTAGATTTATACAGATATGTCTATTACATTGGTCTTTTCTGATAAGTGCTTCATGAATTAGTTTTCCATAATAAATGATATTTTTAAAATTTATTATATTTTTAATGAGATGATTAATATCTTGTCCTGCTTTAAGGTTTAATTGTGTTTTGGCAATTTGTTTATGTTTATGTTTTTCATTTGATCATAATGTATTAATACGAAAAATTCCAGTAGATTCTGTTAATTCTAAAGTATCTACATCTAATATATTATCTATAGTTATTTCTGACATATTAATGAAAAAATCTTTTATGTTCGGTTAATAGATTATTCGTATTTTGTAAATCTTGACTATATGAATTCTAGGGATTAATAGTAATATCAAGTTTTTCTTTAATAGGTATTAATCCATTATTATTAATGAAAATTGTAAATAATTATATCGTTGTTCATAATGATCTTTTTCTATTTTATATCGAGATACTAAACTTTCAAAATACATAATCTCAGTATGTAGATGATTACAGATAGTACAATAGTTAGTTAGATACGAGTTTGATAATGTTCTTGAAAAGGTTTATAAAGTCGTTTTATTTCTTCTTTTTCTTGATGATATAAAGTTGTATGATTATTAATAATGTTTTGAAATGTTTGAAGAGCATTTGTAGAAGCATTAATGGATATAAGAAAGGTATATGTTAAGATAAATGTTTTGATGCATTGCTGACTAACTTTTATTTTTGTTTCCATATGTATTATTAATAAATGAATAGATCTACAAATAGCACAGAGAGGCATTAATAATAGATTTTGTTAAGAACAAAGCTGATAAGGATATTGTTAAATTTATAGATCAAACAATCATTAAGAAAATCTATAAGAATGTTTTTATTTAAATAAGTGAAACTAGCATATAAAAAGATAATAATGGGTTTAAACAAATAAATAATTATTAAATAAAAATAGATGATAAATGATGAAAAAAATAAAAACACAAGTAAACATACCTTGTTGTCTCGTTTTCTCTTAAACACTAATTCTTAGGGTAAGGCGAGAAGTCCGGACAGAAGTATGGAAACTAGGAGTTTATTTTTTTCACACTGAGTTATAACCAGAGCTTACATTATATAGGAACAAGGATAGCAAGAAAGAAAAAGTGGATTCCTAAGGAATCTGCTTTTATTGTTTGGTCGATAATTGACCTGCCTACTTCATACGATAAATAGTAAAATTACATAATTGAAGTTGATGGCGGACAAGAGGAATCTGCTTTTTTCTTTATTCTTTTGATGGCAGACAATAGGAATTTTCTTTTTTCTTTATTCTTCAATGATAGCGTCTGCTGAGGAGTTATCATCTCTATTTCCACTTAGAATTAATCCTTTATATTGACATATAGATAAGACTTGTTTTACTTTTTGAAAATAATCTTTTTTATTTTTATTGGAAAAATAATAATATCATCTATATAGACTAATGAAAATTCTTCTAATCTTTCTAAGTTATTATCCATAAATCTTTGGGGCTTGTTTTAATCGAAAGGGTAACACATTCCATTGGTAATGTTTTTGTGGTGGACAAGTAAAGACCGTTAATGGTTTTGTATTTTCGTGTAATCTTAATTGCCAATATCCTAATTTTGCATCTAGTGTAGTAAACCAATGGTGTCCTTTTAATCGACTAATAATATAATCTTTTCGAGGTAATTTGTATGCGTCTCCATTCATAAATATATTCTTCTATATAACAGATATCGCATATTCGCTATTTATCGCATATTGTTTAAATGACATAAGATGTTTTTTCTTTATTCATATTCAATTTCTTATTTACACAGAATTATATCTTTTCCGGTAAATTCTTTATAAATTTCATTAGTAACCACATGAAATGCTTTGATTGGTTTGATAGCATAAGAAATGCAGTAGTATTTTTATTCAAATTTTGTTATCTAATAAAAAATTTAACACAATACCAGTAGTTTTCTAAGTAATAAAATTCCATAAGGTACTTATATTTGTTAATCCTTCAAAAGATTTCTCTAGTTGTATTACTAATGCTAATTTATTAGACCATTGTATTATTAATTTTCTGGTGATAATACACAATCTAAATTAAGAATTCCATCTGGTCCTAAGGTTATATATTTTGGTGTGTATTCTGTAGGGAATTTTCTTATTTTATTATCATTTCGATAATATCCGAAACGATTTAATTCTTTTGTTTCAATAGGTTTATAATTCCAATTATAGTTTGATTGTTTATCTCTTTTTCTTTTTTCTCCACTTTGACTTGTTTCTGGTTGTTCTTCATTCAATTCCATCCCTACTAAAGCTCTTAAGGAAGAAACGAAAAAGATAACCTCTGAAATGTTATACGACTGTTTTCAAGCACTAAATGGTTGGAAGAAGATCAAAAAAAAATCTAGTATTACCCCCAGAACTCAGGACGTTATGGACCAAAAGCAGTTATCTTTTCTGAAGCAGATGCACTCACCACTTTTCTCTTCTTTCAAAGTGGATTAGTAGATACCATTTACCTAACCAATTTAGCCATCCTTTTAAAATTTCCCGCCGGATTTATTCTTGTAGTTAAAAATTACAAGGAGAGATTTGCTAAAGAAAGATAAATATTTATTAAGTATTTAGCAGCTATCCTATTTTTAAACAAGCAGAGACCCTCAAGGAAGCAGAAGTACAGATATCCCGCCTAACATAAATACAAATTGGCATCAACAATGGCATATACCCTCTTATTGATGACCCTTCAAAATATGAATTTGAATGGGATCTCATTAATCAATTCAATCTTCACTGTCGCGAAGGAGTCTATCAACAAAGTCTTAAAATTACTCAGGAATCACTATGTCAAATTAAACTACAGAGGCATTAATATGTTAATGATCTCTGCATACAAAACACCCATTTCCAATGAATAATTCCAACTCATAAAATAGTTTAAAGCATCTTTTTCAATAAATTATAGAGTATTCAATGAATTATCAAATCAATGGAAGGAAGCTATCTATCATCAATTACGACGGCACTCACAACACCACTGCAATTATTGTCCTTCCACATCACAGAAAGAAAAAGGAGACAGAGATGATAACTCTTCAGTAGATGACACCATTGAAGAATAAATTAAAAAAAGTTAACAGCAGATTCCTCCTGTCCGCCATCAACTTCAATTATGTAATTTTACTATTTATCAGGTGAAGTAGACAAGTCAATAATCAACCAAACAATAAAAAGCAGATTCCAGGTGAAGTAGACAGGTCAATAAGGATTTTTTTTAATTGTTTGGTCAATTATTGACCTGTCTACTTCACCTGATAAATAGTAAAATTACATAATTGAAATTGATGGCAGGAATCTACATTTTCTTTCTCTTTTGCTATCTTCGTTCCTATATAATGTAAGCTTTGGGTATCAATTAGTGTGAAAAAAATAAATTCCTAGTTTCTATAGTCCTGTTCAAATTTCTTGCCTTAGCCTAAGAATTTGTGTTCAAGAGAAAACGAGACAACAAGGTATGTTTACTTACATTTTTATTTTTTCATCATTTATCATCTATTTTTATTTAATAATTATTTATTTTTTAAACCCATTATTATCGTTTTTATATGCTAGTTTCACTTATTTAGATAAAAACATTCTTATAAATTTTCTTAATATTTGATTGATCTATAAATTTAACAATATTCTTATCAGCTTTCTTCTTAACAAAATGTATTATTAATGCCTCTTTATGCTATTTTTAGATCTATTCATTTATTAATAATACATATGGGCACAAAAATAAAAGTTAGTCAGCAATGCATCAAAACATTTACCTCAACATATACCTTTCTTATATTCATTAATGCTTCTACAAATACTCTTCAAACATTTCAAAACATTATTAATAATCATACAACTTTATATCATTAAGAAAAAGAAGAAATAAAATAACTTTATAAACATTTTCAAGAAAATTATCAAACTCATATGTGACTAACTATTGTACTATCTGTAATTACCTACATACTGATATTATGTATTTTGAAAGTTTAGTATCTCAATATAAAATATAAAAAGATTATCATGAATCACGATATAATTATTTACAATTTTTCATTAATAATAATGGATTAATACCTATTAAAGAAAAACTTGATATTACTATTAATCTCTAGAATTCATATAGTCAAGATTTACAAAATAAGAATAATCTATTATCATCATCATCATCATCACACCCAGTCTGAAATACCGTATTGAGGCAGGGTATGGGGAGATCTAATAGTACGTAGCCTTACCCCTACATAGTAGAGAGACTGTTTCCGGTAGACCCACATGCAGATGTGACAAGTAAAAAATGATGCAAAAAAAACAACAACAAAAATAAAGAACTAACACGCATAAAAAATTAATGACTAGAAAAGCACTACCAGAAACTACTATTAAAGAAATAATATTGCTAAGAAAGTAGGAAAGTTAAGAATAAGAAAACGCAACACATAAATTGTAACATCCCATCCTCGATGGGAAGGGTAGAATAGTAATTTAGAAAGGGCTAAGAGTGTTTAGATTGTTGTAAAATATTCATGCATATTCTTACATGTAAATAGTGAAACTTGCACATGAAAACAACTGTACATGCATACATGACATTTCCCGGTATATGTGCCTAAATGGGTAAGTCGGTATAAACCATCAACGATGTTTCGGATTCACACAGTGTTACATGGATAAGGTTAGGAAATATTGTGATGATCCGACATATATCTGTTATTGATGCCGAGAGTGAATAATTGTGAGTAATCATGAGGAAACAGACGCGTCTACACTGAATACTGTTTATGCGCTCGGTCACAATACTGTAATAAACTGGAAAAGAGTCACATGTGCA
>JANVCL010000009.1:16839974-16851161 GCA_026546855.1 Erythroxylum incrassatum | reverse complement strand
GTTTGTTTCATTTGTTTTATTCTTTCTCTCATTTTGATTGAAAACGTAAAAACAAGTAAAACAAACAAATTCAAAAAAACACGTGCATAAAAAATACTGCAAAAATATAAAGGGAAAGAAATTTACTTCCCTTGAGTTGCCTCCCAAGAAGCGCCTTTGTTTAGGGTCGCTGGCTTGACTCCTTCTTCTCCTCACGTCACAAAATTGTGATCTTCGAAAATTACATGCAACTCTTCCACGTGAGGTAGTTCTGGATAGGGCCTTAGTTGATCATCATCCTTATTTAGCGCCTTCCCTATCCTCAACTTCTCAATCTTGACTAAGTCCATACACTCTGGAAATATTTCGAATGTCTATCAACCTCTTTCTTCATCGTTCAATTCCTCCAATCTGTAATGTAAAGGTAAAGAATTAGTTTCAAAAATAATTATAGACTCAATACTTACCTCCGAGCTAAAAGGTATGTCCTTTGCGACTTCGAGCTCCTTCTCCACTTCTTTGACACAAACAATTCGTTGAGGGTTGACCTAAAAAATCTCTAGCTCCTCGTCACTTTACAAATTTTTCCCACAGACTTCAATTGGATACACCTCGGGTTGATACGGCTACGCCTCTTCTCGTTACAATTCCAGGTGATCAAGGTTTATTGCCATCTGACCCATTATGTTTTCCCTCCTCTGTTGGTGTGCTCTTGTCTCTTGTAGGAATTCTTGCATTTCTTGCTGCATTTCTTGTTGACTTGCTTTGATTTGTTGAATATCCTATTGCAATTGCAAAGTATTAGCAATAAGTTTGTTAACAATTTCTTCTAATGATGTACCTGAGCCAAGTTGGCTCTCTGAATCTTGGGACCAAGTGTTTTTTGGAAATTGCCTTCCATCCTTCTGGAATTGTAAAGTATTCTTTTGCAATTGCAACATCAACTCTTTCAGAGATGGATCGTAGTTGTGATAGGAAGCCTCCGGTCTGTACGAGAATTGCTGTGTGTCCTACAAATTATCATGGAAGTAATTCTGATGATTATTCCATCCATAACAAAAGTTAGGTTGATCAGTCCAAGCATTATTATAGGATTAAGAATATGAATTATAAAAGAAATTACTTCCATCCATAACAGTTTTTTTGTTTTTCAAACACGAAACAAAAAATGAAAAGATCACCAAATAATAGAAAAGAAATTAATCATGAACAAATATATACAAAACACCAATTAAATCACAAACAAAAACTAAAATACCGCACTCCCCGACAACGACGCTAAAATTTGACCGCACGTCGTTACGTTAGTCAAAATTAAAATAACTAGACTACTACTATTGTAGCAGTGGCAAGTTTAGGTAGATCCCACAGAGAGTGTGTGTAAAGTTTATGAAATGAAATTAATTGGTGTTTGGAAAAAGGGGGGTTTGAATTTTTTGAAATAAGAAAAAATAAAACTAACTAATAAAAGCTAATTAAAGAAAACATGCAAAAATGATAAAAGTGGGAAATTTGGTAGGGCCTCGGTTCTTCGGTTCAATCTCGGTCAAAATCCTAATTAAGCATATTTTATTAATTTGTTGTTCTTTAACCTCCCCGAGAAACTATTAATCATGGATTAATAAATAGCCTGAGTTTTCCCTTAGGTCATGTTTAATCAAGATACGATCGTTAATTAAACCTAACCACCTAATAACCTAGGATATGATCTCTACATTTAATTAGGTAGTAGCATTACGAATTAGGAAAACAGATTAATCAAGGCAACAACTACATACGATGCATCCTTTAACCTATGTCATGTTATCCCTAATGATTACGAATCATTAATCGCTACACATGAATTTCAACACAACAATTATGGATTATATCGAAATTCTAGCAATGGGTTTGAAATTGACAATTCAATGAACGCATTAAAATTATCAAAACACAATACCCAATAGGTTCATACACAAATAACCGAATAATAACGAAAATCTGATTATCCATACACAAAACCCGAATCAATTAAAGTAAGATAATACAATCAATTTCGAATAAGAGAAAGAAGCAACAAAATAATTAAAATAATACTTAGCTCGGGTCATCGGCGTCAATTTTATCTCCGAACTAGCGTTGAGACGTTTAACTCTTCATAGGTATTTTACGAAAAATAGCTTCAGCCCTCATCCAATGTCCTTAGCCAGAAACCCCTTAACTTCTCTTCTCTCAGGCAAACTCTAGCCTAAACCAAGCTTCCACTGTTCTGCTCACTATTACAATGACAAGACAAATAAATGTTTCATGCTCTTAAATCCCTTCGCCTTGTGCTTGTCTCTGCCGCTACTATTCATAGATAAATCTCCTGCTTTTTTCTCGTGGCTTGCTCTCTCTTCACGCCAGCATTAATGAGCCAAGCAGCCCAGCTCTTAGCCTCCACTAAAAACCAGCTGCTCCTAGGTTACGCCTACGTTAGCCGCCAATCGCAACTCTCCACTGGTTGCTCAAGCGTCGCACATCTCTCGATGTTTGTTGCTTCTGCCTCCTCTTGTGTAGCTAATTTATGGGTTAATTAAAAACCCTCCCCAACTGTCTCCTGCGCGTGAATCACTTCCGTCACTTACGTTCTCGTCCAGTGCTCCTTTTGCGTTATTTCTTTTATTTTTTAATTTGCTCCTCCCTTTCTACGTGATATGGCCTTTTAATTTTGCTGCTGGGTCCCCTCTATGTTGCTAGGAGCTTGAAACCCCTATGCGCTGGCCCTACGTCGTTTCACTGTGCGTGCTCCTTGATTAATCCACTTAATATGACAATTTAAATGCTCCTAAGTGTAGCTTTGCGCCTCTCTTCTTATTGCGTGCTTATTGTGCAATTTAATTCATTTGTCTCCTCTCTGTTTCTGCTTATGTTTCTTCAAAACGACGCTGCTTGCTATTAAAACGCCAGCTTCAATTTAAAACGTTGATTTCCCAATTAAAATGCAACTCCTCTTTGTCTTTCAATTTTTGTCTTTTAATTTTCTTTGTCCATTCCATGAAGACAAGCAAGTATTGATTTTCAGAAAATGTCTCTAATGGGGTATTTTTGACTCACTTTAATTTCTTTGTTCCCAAATTGTACCTGAAATCAAATATGAATTAAAGTGAGTATCTTAAGCATTTTTGTACCATTAATTGGTAAGTACAAATAATTAAAAATATCCCCGGCAACAGCCCCAAAATTTAACCGCACGTCGTAATGTTAATCAAAATTAAAATAACTAGACTACTACTATAGTAGTGGTGAGTCTAGGCCAATCCCACAGAGAGTGTGTAAAAAGTTTGAGAAATGAAATTAATCGATGTTTACAATAATAGGGGGTTTTTGGATTTTTTGAATAAAAAAAATAAAATAAAACTAACTAATAAAAACATATTAGAGAAAACATGCAGAAAATGATAAAAATAAGAAATTTAGTAGGGACCCGATTCTTTGGTTCAATCTCGGCCTATATCCTAATTAAGCATATTTTATTAATTTGTTGTCTTTATCCTCTCATAGCAACTATTAATCGTGGGTTAAAAATTAACTTGAGTTTTTCCTTATGTTTTGTTTAATCAAGATACGATCGTTAATTAAACCTAACCACCTAACAACCTAGGATACGATTTCTAGATTTAATTAGGCAGTAGCATTACGAATTAGGAAAACCGATTAATCAAGGCAACAACCATGATGCGTCATTTAACCTAGGTCATGTTATCCCTAATGATTACGAATCATTAGTAACTACACATAAATTTCAACACAACAATTGCGGATTATATTGAAATTCTAGTAATGGGTTTGAAATTGACAATTCAATGAATGCATTAAAATTACCAAATCAGAATACCCAATAGGATAATACACAAATAACCAAATAATAACAAAAATCCGATTATCCTTACACAAACCCAATTAATAAAAATAGGACAACACAATCAATTTCTAATGAGAGAAAGAAACAACAAAATAATTAAAATAATACTTGACCCAGATCGTCGGCATCGATTTTACCTCCAAACCGGCATCAAAAAATTTAGCCCGTTATAAGTATTTTTCGAAAAGCTATTTCAACCCTCATCTTCATCCTAGCCAACAAATCCCTTTACTGTTCTTCTTCACTGCCGATACTGTTCACTATTGTATTGATTGTTTCTCCTTGACGCAAATTAGGAGCCAGCACGTATAGCAAAAAGATACACAGCTCTTCAGCTTTAACGCCACACTTTGTAGCTGCTTGATTTATTCTTCTACTATTGCTTTGTGTCTACTGTTGAATGACAAGACAATTACGGGTCACCATCCAAATGTTTAAAACTCCTCTCTTCTCTAATGCGTGACTATGATGCATCCGCTCCCTATGCGCCAATTTTTTCCTTTGTTTGTGGCTCATCCTGCCTATCGCATGCTGCTTCTCACCAGGCTCGCCAGTCGCTGGGTCTCCAAAACCTTGCGTCTGCGCCTAGCTCCTACGCCGCCCCTGCTTCTTATTCATTTCGTGTGTCTCTAGTGAGCTTCTACTATTTTATCGTTGTTGCGCCGCCCTCTCTCTCAAATGCCACCTATTGCTTGCTTATTTATTGCTGATTGGACAAATTCTCAATCAAACGTTGCTGCTCCCTTGTGCGTCGACATTTCCTTGATTTAATTCCTCTCTTATGCGCTGATTTTTCTCCTGGCCCTTAATTAATTTACGTCACTTTCGTTGTGCGTGATGTCTGCGTGAAGCCTCTGTGTGACTTTGTTGCCTTCTATGTTATTTTTAATTTACAGCCTCACATGATTTAATTGCTGGACAAATTTTGCTCTCCACGTTGCATGGTCCGTGCCCTGTGTATGCGTTGTGCTGTTTTATTGCTGTCCGGTGTGCTTGTGCGTGGATGGGCTTCGTAGTCCCCACTTTTGACTCTCCAAACAAAATTGATTTTTCAATCCTTCCCTTCTGTTTCCAGCTGTCACCTCAAGAGACAAATAACATTTATTCCTTTGTTGCTTTGCGCGACTCCTGCTGGCCAATTACGTTTTTTTCCCTCGTAGCTCATTTGACAATTAAAAATGCCACTCAATTAAATCCCACTTGTGTCGCTGATGCATATGTATTTCTTCCTCTTTCTTTTTTTTGTTTTTTCTTCTTCCTCCATGAAAACAAGTAGATATTAATATTCGGGAAATGATCCAAATTTTATGCTTTTGACTCACTTGAATTTCTTTGCTCCCAAATTGTACCTAAAATCATAAATGAATTAAGGTGAGTATCTTAAGCATTTTTATGTCAATAATTGCTAAATGTAAATGATTAAATATATAAACAATTTAGCACATATCATTCTTCTTATACACTGCTAAGAAATCTTTCAATGCGAGCACTGGCGATCTCATCTGACTCCCTAGGACACTCTCCCACCAATATAGAGCATCTCCCTGAAGTAAGCTAGCAGTATACACAGCCTTCTCATCATCCTTACAGTCCATTTGATCCAATATCCTTTCTGTCTTTCTCATCTAAGTCTCAGCTTCTTCTAGATCCGTTGTCCCATAGAAATCCACTGCCCATACTTCCTGAGCTTATCAAACTATTTTCCCTTCTTACTTGGGGCCGGAGCAGAAGATTACAGCATCTGGTCCATAACCTGAGCAAATGCCTGAAACATCCTCAGATTTAATGAAGTAGGCACTTGCTCCTGTGGAAAAGGAGACTCCCGCGTCTATCATCGAACGGGCTCACTACCATGCTATACAAAAGCTTCAGCATTTCTTGGGGCTACTAACTCATCAGTGCTCTCCTCCCTTGGTGAAGAGTCAGGTGCAATCGATCCTTGCAATATTCCTCGTGTCCTTCTACGAGGTGGCTTCTTACTCCTTCAATGTAAACATTAACGATTAGATTACATTTTATTTTAAAATCTTAATCCCTTCATGTATGCATGACATGCACGTCATTAATGCAATTCAATCAATTCACAATGCAACACATAATCAAATAGTATAACAATTCATCCGACTATGTATTCTAAGCCTAGGAAAAACCTAAGCTCTGATACTAAACAATGTTGGACCTCACTTTCAGAGCCCAACATTCGGAGTCATAAGACGAAGCAAACTCATCTCTTCAATTCATACCCTTACTTTGATTCAATCAAACTTATTAAAATCAATACCAAAAGCTATATTTCCTTATGGAGAGGTAGAAGAATGTGTTAGGAAACTATTGCTTCAAAAATCAAGTCAGTTGGAGATTGGACGGAGAAGTTATGGCCAAAGAATCAAATATGATTTTGCCATCCATTACATTGTACCTGGTTCGAGAAAATTAACATTCCTTTCACTAGAGATATAGACTTTAGATCATCTTAGGACAGTTTAAAAGAGGACTTCAATATCTACAGCTTTCATGAAGTCCTCAAAGAGAGATTCCACCATATAGAGGGTCAGAATCTCGCATTTCCAAAAGTGTAAAGGGATCTGATGAAGGAATTCGTCTCAGACGAAGGCATCAGTTTCGGACTAAGGCATTTTTCTAAGACGAAGGAATTCATCATCAGTCTAAGACGGAGTCATTTGTCTCAAACGGAGGCATCATTTTCGGACAAAGGCATTTGTCTCAGATGTAGACATCAGTTTAAGATGAAGGAATTCGTCTTAGACAAAGGTATCAGTTTCAGATAAAGGCATTTGTCTTTAAAAAGCATCAGTATAAGACAGAGGCATTAATTTTAGACAAAGGCACTCGTCTCAGATGGTTAGTCTCAAATGAAGAAGGAATTAGACGAAGGTTCAGTCTAAATTAAACTAGATGAAGATTCAGTCTAAGAAGGAATCAGACGAAGGTTCAGTCTAAAATGAACCAGACGAAGGTTCAGTCTAAAAAGGAATCAGACGATGGTTCAGTCTAAAAAGGAATCAGAAGAAGGTTCAGTCTAAAATGAACCAGATGAAGGTTCAATCTAAGAAGGAATCAGACGATGGATTCAATCGAAGCTGTGCTTTGACTCAGATAGATAGATTCATCTCAGGCGAAGGGATTCCTACGGGGTCTTCCTCACATCACCAAGAGTTCTAAATCACTTCATTTACTATAATTGCTCCATATATACATCCTTTGCGACATCTTAACTTATAATGGTCATAACTTCGATATCCACAAATTGCATACTTTATACCATTGGATAGCTAAAATGATAAACTACAACTTTTTAGAGGACAACTTTGTCTAATTCAACCCAGATTATTCCAGATTTTCCTTGTAAGTCAAAACACAGTTTCTACACCTATGAAAAGACTTAAAAAATGCAATGTAAGACTTGGAAAATCACAAAAAAACAACAACAACCATATTTCACTAACAAATCCCAACTCCTTTTGAGCCTAGCTTTAATTACATATCAACATACACATCAGTAGCTTAATACAAATACAAATGGATGCTTAATGTTTGATATGCTTATAAAGCTATCCAAAAGTCACTAACTTAGTTACAAAAGTCTCTAACTATCTTAGAGTTTCCGACGCCTTTCAAAGATTGCTAACCGACTCGTTCTGCACCTGAGGAGGGAATAGTGGGGTGAGCTACACAGCTCAGTGGCTATATATTTATAGCCATTGACCATTGACCACAAATTCAAGCATATGTACATGTATATATCCGACAATTTAAGCATTTTCTATCTATATTAGCAATTCAAACATTAATCAATTTGGCTCAAAACTCATAACACTCAAATGTTTCATAGTTGACAATTCAATAATGCAATGCACAAACAAATAGTTCAAGGGTTCCATGGAAATAGAATGGAGAAACTGAAGTTTACACCATGAACAAAATGAGTCCATTTTCGGATCTCATATGCCACAAGCGGGAGGCTGAGAGAAGGTTCTTGTCAATGTGCACATGACAAATAGAATGGTCTCACTCTTGCCCAAACAAAAGCACAAACAAAAGCATATAATCATGCTCAAAATCGTTTTATCATATGCTCATACTTTCATGCTTTTTCCTTCTTTTCATTTAATTCAAAATGTAATAACCTCTTTCAAGGTATAACATAATCACAATGCAATATGCATTTCCAATCAAGTCACAACAATTCAATTTCAAGCAATCAACATACACACACATAAGCAAGAATTTGCCTAATCACACAATAACAATAAATAAATTACCCACCTAATTTCACTTGTAAAATCCAACTCAAGGTTGTCTTTCCACTTGCTCTTAGGTAGGATATTATTGATTCCCTTCACATAACCAATTTCTATTCAAACAATATTCCAACGAAAATCCATAAACTTCAATAATCGCATAAACAAAAGACTAACAAAATGGGCTTAGATTTAACCTACCCACAATTTATCTAAGCTAGTAAAACCCAAAACCATAATTTAAAACCCACGAAAATTAAAATGGGTCTCATCTTCTTTCAACACAACCCATTCTTTACTTCTTTCTCTAACTAAGCAAGAAAGAAAGATGAACTTATCCTCGACAAGCTTGATTCTTTCTCTTTCCACGTTTTCTTTCTTCTTCCCTAGCTTCTCTCACTACTCTCTTCTCTTCTTTCTTTCTTCTCTACGTCTTTCTCCTCTCTTCTTTTCTTCTCACGATTTCTTCTTCTCTTCTTTCTTACTCAAGACACATTTTATCCTTTTCTTCCAAAAATACCCCTCTTCTTTGGTTGTCCTTCCAATTTTACCCTTCTTTCATTTGATTTACTAGCTCCTTTAATCCATTAATCACCATACTATACTCTAATTTAATTGTAATCTTTCTATTCGAAATTCTAATTTTTACTCATGCCCACTAAGTTAATAACTCAATTCTAAGAAAATAAAAATGAAAATAACACAAATAAATAAATCATAAATAAATAATTAAACAAATAATAAAAAATTTAGAAAAAAATTTCGAGGTCCAACATTACGGGAGTCTGAGAAAGGTTATAATGTACGCACCCTTCCCTTTGTATTGAACCTGTGACCTTATAATTATAATTATAATTTTTTATTAATGATGGTTTACATACTAAATAAAATAAAATAACTTTATAAATTGATTAAGTAACTATTTTATTTTAATTTTTACAATATATGTTGATAAATATAATAAAATTAATTACGTTTTATTATAAATAAATTTGCAATATTTTATTTATAAGCTAATATGTATTTTAATTATTAAATCAATGTTATTGTTCACGACTAAAAGTTTAATATTTAAAATTTTGCATATTTCAAGATACTTTGTTTTTAAAAATATTATTAAATAATTAAATAATATTTTATTTTATAAATATTTTATTATTAATAGTTAATATTAAAGAGATAAACACTATATATTTAATTAATAATAAAATATAAATAATTATAATTATAATAAAATTATATCATGAAGAAATCAAGAACCAAAAATTCACTACAATTTTTTATTAAATTTAAAAATAAAAGCATAAATAAAATCAAACAAGTCCAAAAAATGAAGTTTATTTTTTGTGGTCTTATAACATAAAACCATGCCTTAATAATGTTCATTGAGAAATTAGTTTGATCAAACCACTCAACCATCTTAATGGTCAAGATTTCAAGCCACTAATCCGATTAGGAAAGAATGAATCTTTCGGTTTTAAAATTTAATATTTAAAACATGATGGTTTGCAATCTCGTAGAAGTTGAGTTGAGTTACAAGAAGGTTGCAATATACAGAATCACATAATTTAATTCGGGTAGGTAATAAAACTAATTATTATATAATTAAAGTCAATGGGGTTATATAATATTCTTTTTCAATAACTTGCAAAATTTTAATAACATCCACAAGCATCAAACAAATAGGGGACCATGTGCTAGTTAAACATAGGTTAAAGTACACTCATCACGCTACCACTATGTTGATGGTTTATAATATAATGTTAAAAAAGATTAATGTTATTGATAATCACGTATTAAAGGCCAAAGGTCGGTGACTGACAGACATAGAAAATTAAGAATTAAATATTACATTGTATCCTTAATTTAACGCAACAATTTGAGGTCTCATGTTCAGAATGTGTCTTCTATCAAATTGTCCCTATTAGATGTGAAGAATATGAGATTTTTTTTAAATAATGTTTTCCCTTTTTTGTTTTACATTAAAACTCCAACTTTAAATCAAATTTGGTTTTCATAAATGATATAATTTCTTTAAAATTTATGAATTTCAATCTATTAAGATGAATTTTTTTATTTACCTTCGATTTGTGCCGGTCATTTTATTGCTACTCATATCGCAAGTAACCAGATTGCCACTCACTAGGTTTGCTAGCACTCTTCATTCTTGGGAACATATTGTTTGTATAAGATAATCTGTTACCACTCTGTTATATCAATTTTCAGTCATATAATACTATCTCGTACAGATAATCTGATCCCTTCATTCTTTAGCTCTATCTTCATATCTTAGCTCTTGCGTCGCGGACTTATGGCTTGACTTTTAATTTTCATCTTTAAAATGATGAAATTAGAGAAAGAAAATCGTTGTTTGGTTGTTTGAGACAATAATTTTTATTATTTTGGAATGAATTGTTGATTGAGATTTGAGAATGATTTCTATTATGGAATAAATTGCTTATTGAGATTTTAGAATGACTTTTATCATCCTATAATAAATCGTAATATTTAGTGCCTGTTTAGATAAGCTTATATCAGTAAAGCTTTTGTTAGTAGAACTTTTGTCAGTTAAAAAATAGTTTTTTTAATAAGTCAGTTAACTATTTGGTTGTCAATTAAAAAACAGTTTTTTTGAAAGAGCTTCATACAATAGACTGTTTGGTAACATAAAAATAAAAAACACTTTTATTAAATAGATAATGTTTGGATATATTTTTGAAATGAATTATTATGTATGTATGTATCATACTTAAATTTAATTTATAGTGTTTTAAAGAATTCTAAAAGAGATAAATAAATAATTTTTATTAAATACTTTTGAATATTATATTTTAGTAGTTAAATTTTAAAATATTAATAAATATATACATTATATTCAATAGTTAATTTCATTATATTGCTTTGAATATTTAAATTGCACTAAATAAATAATATTTTGATGTATTTGTAAAACTAAAAGGAAGTATTATGCATGTATATATTATATGAAGAGTATAAATTTAAATTTAATATCAAATAATTCAATTTTTAATTTATAATATTTGAAAGAATCCCAAAAGAACT
>JANVCL010000009.1:16828023-16839874 GCA_026546855.1 Erythroxylum incrassatum | reverse complement strand
ACTATTATGTTTTCTTTCTTTATTTTCAGTTTTTTAAATAATTTTGTGTGCCTAATAACTTACATATATATATATATATATTTATTTATTTTTAAATAATTTTGCAGGTACCCACGGGTTGGACCCGACCCACCCGCAAAATCAACGGGTGGGTCGGGTACGGGTAAATATGAATCGGGTAAAAAAACATATCAACCCATACCTGAACTGTTAGGACAGGTACGGGTAAACGGGTGACCCGCCCGTTTTGCCAGGTCTACTAACAAATAAACGATTAAAAAATAATTGATCACCTACTGCAACAAAGTCGAGTAAAACGTATTATACACTATACAAGTTGTTATAAAGTAGCAAGCCTAGTCCTTTTACGATCTAATGCTATTCAGTGTGTCAACTAAAGGCTATTCTAAATATGTAAAAGAGCTTGTTAGAAATTAACATAATTGGAATTAAACTATAATAAGATAATAACAGTAAAGGTTTTTCCTTTCTTAATGATACATTTGGAAGCAAGTATGAAGAACATTTTGTAGGACTTTAAACCCCAAAAAAACATGTTTGAGAATGATAGGCAAGTATCATTAATTGGAACCTTAAATATATTTTTATTAATTAAACATCCATTTTACTAAAATAGGTTAATTGCAAAAACA
The DNA here is from genome assembly GCA_026546855.1 of Erythroxylum incrassatum. Lineage (NCBI taxonomy): Eukaryota > Viridiplantae > Streptophyta > Magnoliopsida > Malpighiales > Erythroxylaceae > Erythroxylum > Erythroxylum incrassatum. The sequence goes on along the minus strand of JANVCL010000009.1, from coordinate 16,839,221 downwards.
AAACTAAAACTTACTCAATTTTGTACTACTAGTTAGAACTTTAATAAAAAACATTAAAGTACTTAGGCTTTCAATTTATAACAAAAATAACCCGACATTAAATTCTATGTTAAACTGAACAACATAACAACCACGTCAAATTTATAAATTTACTACATGACTGTTACATAAGATAATTATTCCACGCATAAAATTTATTATTTAATAAATTAAAAATAAGACAACATTTATAAAAAATTTAAAATTAAATTAGACCTAAAATTACTCACACTAATGAAATTTCTTCGTCCTTTTTTTTCCTACTAGTTTCCTAGTGTAGCTCCAATGGCTTACTCATTTGCCAACATTTCTTCAACATTTGCTGTGTCTTCTTGTCTACTGTTTCCCCTTTTTACTTTTCCTGGATCATCTCTATAAATGTGATCCTTTTCAGCAACAATTAGACTTAATCCAAGGCCTTATCATCCTTACATAACTCATCCAAAATGTCACCTAAGTTTTTATCTTCTGGTTTGGCATCTTATTTTGGAACCTTCGTAAATTTTGCATCTTTAAAACAAGAATCTGTTTAAGCAGCTTTTCTCATTTATCTACTTTTGGACATGAACATGGTCTTATACTAATTTGCCACAGAGTCTAAATACCTATTGAAACCTAAGAGACCAAATTTGGAACTCATTTTAGGCCCGTTTAGTTGAGCTTTTATCAGTAGAGCTTTTGCCAGTAGAGCTTTTCTGAGAAGAGCTTTTTTTAAAAGCCAGTTGACTGTTTGGTTGTCAATTAAAAACAATTTTTTTAAAAGAGCTTTATACAGTAAACTGTTTGGCAACATAAAAATAAAAAGCACTTTTATTAATTTTAACTATGTTTTATTTTATAATAAAATTATTTATGCTAAATAATTTTAAAGTATACTAAACAATATGCAAAGTACCATATTGTAGGAAATAATTTAAAGAGATGTCTCATTTTTTTATAGGAAATAAAATTAATATAAAAAATAAATATTAAAACATGTTAAAAAAAGTTAAATAATATTATAATCCCAAAATAAATGTTGAAATCTTTCTTGAACCATTCTATTGCAAAGTTCAGGACCTAAAGTGATCAAAAACATAACTACAGCCTCTTCTATTATAACTTTTGTACCTTTCTTTAATCCATATTACTTATTCAACAATTTACATAATTTGATTCAATTTGTAATTTATAATATTTGAAAGAATCCCAAAAGAACTAAATAAAATTTTGACTATCAAATTTTTGAGTAACTCTATATAACATATTAACAATTTGCCAAAATAATATTATTAAATAAATTGTAGGCTTATTTGACAAAGGAAAAAATTTACACCTTTCTATTTAAGCTTTTTTATCTCTTGAAAATTTTCTCTTATAACTTTTCATCTCTTGAATTTCTTATCCTTATTGATTTAATATTTTTAGTTGGTTACATACTTAACATGTATCATCACGATCTATATCAAATTAAAATATGATTTAAATTATTTGCAAGCTCAAATAACACTCCTTTGAGGTTTAAAACAAGGCATTTGGTCCTCACGTGAGGTCACTTTGTACTATAATATACACCTTATCCTGTTTTACAAAATCAAATGCCAACTCAACATGTACCACATCTATTGATTCTTATTCAGCTTTGACGTCGAAGTTGAAGGCTTGGGACCTTCACTGGAAGTTCTGATTATGAAAAGAAGTGTTTCCACAAGCATTACAACAACCAATCCAAGAATGTCTCTGGCAGCACTCTTTAAGTAAACAGAAGGAGCAACACCAGTATTGATTGCATAAAAAAATGCAAAAGAGAATAATAAGAAATATATTAATACAAAAAGATATGTATATACATATATATATGCATTCTCTGTATGCGGACAAATAAATGAAAGTTGTCACGACATAGGTATGCATACCTTAAGATGGTAAGTCATATTACCATTGCAGAAGTGTGGCCGAACAATGCTCTGAATCAAGCGTAAATTGCAATTTCAGCACTACAAAATCTGAGGATAATAACAGAGGGGAATGATTTTGTAAACATGGTGAAAAAACAACAAAAGATTCTAATATAGTAGATAATATAGATTTAAAAATTATATACATAAAATAGGAAAAGAAGAACAATGCAATGATCATGTTGCACTACAAAAAAAACATAATAACATAAACTATTGATCACAATCAATTCAGTTCAGAAATTTTCATAAGGAAGTGTGGCAAGTGTAATATCGTTGATATAAATGATGAAAGGAATTTCTCAACAAGTGGGGTTGTTATGTTGAAATGTATTCCTAGTTACTCAAGATGCAATCAAATCATTTCATGGCTACTTCAGCTGTGGCAAGTAGATACATTTCAATTTTGCAGAAATTTTGACTTACAAGTAAGTGATCACTTAAAGTATGAGTAAAGTTCCTTTCAATAATCTAATTGTGTAAAGCATTCAAGTTCAATGAGAATGGTTCATATATGTAAAATATACCCCTAAAGAAATATCCTTTAATCATTGTCATGGATCAAGGAGTGTAAGTGAGAATCGAACATATCAGCATTAAGCTGCTCAAGCCATTCACTCTCAAATCACAAAACCAGTAACTCTCACTCCATTGCAAATTCCCTCCCCGAGAATCATAATGGAGCAACACAATTAATAGCTCACATTTCTGGGAACTCTATCTAGCCAAAACAGGAGATTGACAGAGCTAAATCAATAAATGTATCATAAGCATCAACAAACACATAACTCAGAAGAAATCAAAAAGTTAAAAGCATCTCAACTTCGGTGGCCCAAAACACATCTTGCCCAATATGCGTCCATTTCAAATATCACGATTTAGAAAACCAACAGTAAAAAATACATGTTTATTTCTAATTCAATTACAAAAATGATGTCTTTCCCACAATACATGCATTTGAAACTTCACAATTTAGACAACCATAAGTGATAACTAGCATATAATAACAAGAGGGTTTAGAGCAAGGTGTGAGTTACCCAAGCCAAGCTGATCTTTGTAAGAAGAGAAAGGCTCATGGGTACCCTTCCTCGGTGTAATGTCCTTACCCAGCTCTTGATATCAGTTGCCAATCTAATAATATAAGTAGTACCCTTGGTGAATCAAACAAAAACCCAGCAATAACAGTATCGAATAATGAACACAAGAAAAAAGACAATCTGGGGTTGAAGAGAGAGAATGGATAACGAAGAGAAGAGTTTGATTTATTTGATTTTCAGAGAAAAAAAGGAGAATATAAATTGCAACATAAAGGAGGAAATCGAGATCAAAGAAAAACCCTAACCATAAAAGGAACCAGATCGCAGAGCAGAGGCAGAGAGGAGAGGAATTTTGGTTTGGGTTGGAAGAGAGGAACGTCGGATCTTATAAACGTAAACGACGAAAAATATGAAAGTAAAGTCTACCGAAAATGCTAAAACGAAGAATTTCTTTGAAAATTTTCAAATTTGAAATTAAAATACTGAATTTTAATTTTTGAAAAAGTTATTTTTATTAAAAAATTACTTTTAAATTTTATAGTCAAATTTTTATTTTTTTTAAACGATAAAAAATATACTTTTTCAGAGTGAAAAAACTGAACTAAACAGGCAATTAGATGATTTGCTTGCAAGTAGTCTGGTATATCAACTTTCAAGTTTTAACATATGTCGTTTTAGTAATTGTGAGATTACACTAATTTTTTCTTTTTAATTTTTACAATTAAAGTCATTTTTATTGTCCGTTGCTAAAGGAAAAAAATGTAAGATACGAGAAATTGTTGCATGCTTTTATGTACATATAGATTTTTTTAATTTCCTTTATATTATTCATTTAGATTTTTAACATGTCCACATTCAAATTGTTTCCTCTACGTTAGTAAAGAATTTATTTAGAGATGTTAGAGACGTAACTCATAATATGTTATGAATATGGTAATAATGTTTTCAATACATTAGTTTTATAAATTTTATTTTTAAGTATCTATATATAGTAAATATTCTTATAACAACTATTTAAATCAATGTTACGAATACCGTACCAGATTTAATACCGGATTGAGTTATGGTACGGTATTGTACCGATATCGTAATATCAGGTACCGTTTTGGGTAATTTTTAAATTTATAAAATAGCCCTTGAATTTTTAAAAAATTACAAAATAGTCCACTGTCTTATTATACAGTTGTACTTTATATTTTTAATCAAGTCCCCAAAAATCATAATAAAAAATAATAATGACAATTTTAATTTAATTTATAAATTAATTTAATAAGTATTATTAAATATAATTAAATTTCAAATATATAAATTTCAAATAAATTTTGATTTAATAATTTAAAATATATATAATAAATATAAAGGTAGGAGGGAGGGAGATTTTGAAAATTTTGCAAAAAAGTTTTCCAATTTTTTAAAATTTTCGGTACCGACCAGCATTTAAATCCGGTATCAAAACTCAATATACCGTACCAATTTTAGTCCAATACGGTACGGTTCGGTATTCAAAACTATTATTTGAAATTTTATAGACATGTAATGACATTACAAGTGGACACCTTAAACTCGTTAAAAGTTTCAATGAGTGTAATCAAGTTATTGATCTATTATATATCAACATTATATATATATTCAGAGATTTCTCTATTTTATAGTTCAAACTAATGTTTTATGTCTTTCATATGCAAAAACTTTATATTTGATATGAAGTTAGCAATTTAATATTGGCATGTCTTTATTTAGTTTTCTGGATAAATGAAGCGGAGTTTAACCTTTTTAGGCAGATTTGTTAATCCAATTTGGACTTACTTTAGATTGATTCTTGGTATAAAGAACTATAATATTTGTTTGTATTGTAATAAACATTTGAAAGGTGAGGGAATCTACATATTAAATAAACATTTAGCTGAAATCAAACGTGATATGGAGCCTTGTAAGAAGTTAGCTATGACATTAAATAATAGACGAATACTTTACTTGAAAAGTATCAAAATGAGAGCAGGCAAAGACTAAGCTACAAAATTGGTAGTAGAAGTACTTTTTGCAATAGTCAGGATGGCATTGGTAATGTTGAAAGCAGTCTTTATACCCAATAAGAAGGGATTGTTGCAATTGGTGCAAAGAAGAGAAAAAGACAAGTGTCTTAACTTTTTGGCTCCATGAACAACTCTTAAAGGTCAACTTTCAAGTTCTAATGCATTATAATCTAAAGAAGCAACTCTTAATATAGACATAACAATAGCTAGATAGAGGTATGATGTAAGTATGTCATTTAATGTTGCTTAATCTTATTATTACCAGTTTATAAAAGATGTTATTACCTTTATCGACTAGGACAAAAAGCTCTTTTAATTTATAACTATAGAGGTAATACTCTAAGTAATTATGTTTATGAAATAAAAAGTTACTTGAGTGAAAAAAGAATGACTTGAGCAACTTATACGTGTTTATCATGTATGATAGTTGGACAAACAGAAGACATGAGTCCATTATTATTATTTTAGTTTATTCTATTACATGGATGATGTTTTTAAAGTCTATTGATGTATATGGATTTCTAAGGAATATGATACTTTGATAGAGATATTTAATGAAGTTGTGAATAACATTAAGTTTAAAATCATTGTTGGTTCTTCACTAACAATTATACTGCTTGTAAAACTGCTGAAAAAAAGTTACAAAACAAGTATAATTCTTTCTACTGGGATCTTTATACTGCATATTGCATTGACATAATATTAGAAATATAGGATATGGTAAATACTTTCATATTATTAATGAAACTAAGGAGAAAGCAAGAAAACTGACTAAGTTCATATGTATTAATACATGAATTTTGAATATGATGAGAAAGGGTTTCAATAATGGTAAAAATTTGTAATATCCTACCACCACAAGATTTGCAACTAATTTCTTATCATTAATATTTTTTTAAATGAAGAAGGATCTAAGAAAAATATCTACAAGTAATAAGTGACTTACATCTCAGTATTCTGATATTGGAATTAAGGTTTCTAAGATTATGTTTAAAGACTATAAATTTTGATCTCAATGTCAATTTATCATCCAATTTTGTGAGTATTATCTGGCAGTTATTAATGAAAGATGAGAAAGATAACTTTATTCTTTGTTGTTTACTGTTGAGGTATTTCTGGATCCTAAGTGTCCATTTTGGATGAGGATTTACAAAAAATAATTAATAGGAAATGATATTAACTATCACAATAATTGTTTCATGTAAGATAATATAAGATCTTCTTAACTCACAAATGAAGGTTTACAAAGATATGCACAGTGATTTTGAAATGATCATTATAATATGTCAAATAGATAAACTTATTCTATGTATATATTTTCACTTTTGTTACCTTTTTAAAATTAATCATTACTTTATTTTATTTAAAAGATTACTATTGTTTGCTTGTGGAATCAAATTGAAAGTAGCATTCTAGAATTATAAAGATCTGCAATTCGAATTCTTAGTCAACATATGAGTGTATCTGGGCGTGAAATAAATCAGACATTTTTTTTGAAATTAAATCAGGGCATGTTTAATTTACACATTCAAAAAAAATTAGATTGAATCACAAAAGATTAAATAATTTGGTACTTGCTCAATATGAATTGAAGTTTTGAGAAAAGTGTCTTATTATTATTATTAAGTTGAATGTAAATTCTCATAATTTCTTAATAATTTAATTTTATTTGTTTACTAAGATTATTAATAAAATTAGTAATTCTATAGATCTAATTCACCTTGATCATATCAGTCTTTTAATAGTTAAGTTTATGAGGAACCGAGTTTTGTTTATGAGAGTGACTTTAATGAAAGCATTGACATGTCATTTGATGCAATAAGTTTGAATAATAATGATGATAAGACTCCTCTTAATAACGAGGTTCTTATACTAAATGAAAATTGAGACTAATGTGATTTGGGCAAATATATCATTGAATGAAATTTAAAGTTTTTAATTTATTTTACTTGTATTTGACGTATATATTAAATTATATATATGTAATATAAATATAAAACTTTTAACTATAATTGTTTTTGTTTCAAGTTTCACTTATGCTTTATTGTTTTTCTCGGTGCAAACTCTTATTATTATGCTTATGGAACTATATTATTTTTACCATATGTTGTTTTCACTTTTAATGAAATTAGTTGTAACATTTTAAGTGCCTTGTGTTATCCTTAGTTATATATCTGTACAATAATTGATGATCTTTTCCTTATTTTAATTGTAATTATCATTTATATGAGAAATATGAGAAAAATAATATTAATAAGAATAAAGAGATATTTGTTATATCAAATATATATTATTGTGATTTTTTTAGAAAGAATTAAATAAAGTTAAAAACTATATAGTACAATACATTGAAGGATTATTTTATATTTTTAAAATTTAAAGACTGTTTTACAATTTTTAAAAATTATATGATATTCAATATTAATTGAGACTGGTATGACAATGTACTAGAACTAAATATGACACTAAATTTAATACGATATTCGTAATATTAATTTATGCCATTGAGCAGATGTTGCTTGCTTTAATAAAAGCAAAAGCTTTATAAAGATAACGATGGAAACCATACAATCAGAATATATAAATAAAGTTGCAAATATTTTAAAAATAATTTTTTGTAATATTATTTTGCCACATTAACATGACAAAATGGTCAAATATATTAATGTGATAAGAGAACCATACACATCAAATTTAAGTTTTATTATTGCATACAACAGTTAATCTTTCTTTTTATTATTTGTTAAATGATGTGTGAAATTTGTATTTGCAATCATTTTTAGATAAATTACTCACAAAACGATCAAATAAACTTAAAATACTTCTCACTAATCGGCATTGCAATACTACAATATAGCTTATGGTGCATTTTGGTATACTTCCCTCTCTAGGTTTACTAGTTGAGGCCCTGATGTAACTGGGCCTTGCTTGATACAGTATTTCATTATTATGAGATAATTTTAAGGCTATATTTAATTAGGTGGTTGTTAGTGATATGGAATGGAAAATAATATTAGTCTATTATTTGAAAGGAAGTTTATAATATCATAGAATGGAATAGGATGAAAGGGCAGCGTTTCACATTACATCTAATTCCATCCTAAATAGTAAAAACAAGTTACTTCTGATTTGAGAGATTTAGGATGGAATATAAATGATAAACAACATTTCACTATATTACATTAAGAACCTTTCTTCCAAACAACATTTTACTATATTACATTATAAACTAATTCATCCCTCCTAAATAACAATTTTCTAATATTACATCCATTATAAATCATTCTATTCTATTAAAAATCTTACGAACAACTTAACATAGCCTAAGTTTTGGTAAGATTGATATCTAATCCTTGTCTCCAACGCCTTGAAATTATGATGTAGTTTCCCATGTTAACGTTCAGGTGGTTGTGACAGGATTCTTATGGGATTTAATGTACAAGAGACTAAAATTGAGACCTATTTAGATTGTTTTTCAGGTTTGCATTAACAAAGAGTTAAAGTATTAATATTTAAACAATATTCTAAATTAATTTATGATAATAATAATTATAGTTATGAGAACTTATGTCTCCTTTTTGGTATATGATTTTTTTGGTAGTTGACTATATCTTGTAAATACTGTATTTTTTACCAAGATGAGGAGCTAGCATTTGGTAGATAGTATGTGGATTTGATGGTCCATGAACAAACATTGGAGAAGATTGTTTGAATCCCAACCTCAAGCCGTTATGCAAAATGGAAGCAATAGTACAAGTTTGTTTACAATTCCAAAACCTGCATGCATGCCTGCAATTTCGAGCAATTGACAGCAGATTTGGAACCAAACGATAGAAACTGCAAACAGAAAATGGGTTAATTATTCTGAAATGACGATTCCCAGGATTATGAGACATTGAAACAAACGGAAAAACAAGTGATAGATGAGGGAAATTTTAACCAATGTTGATCGAACTAGACTAGGTCTTTGTTGACCATTGGCTGTATGACGGAGCCATAACTTGATTCCTTCTCCCGGTATAATGTTTACCATTAAACAGGATTACCCAATCAGATTTTAGACTTCATTTATTCTAGAATGAAAACAGTATCAACATCCACTGAAGTTTCGATGTAACTCAGTTTTTGGTTTCGATACCTGAGCCTTCCATTTTTCTGTCATTTTCGTTAATAACCTTAAAGCCAAACTACAATAGAAGCTCTTCTGCTTAAACAGGAAATTGAGGATCTATTCTTTCTCTTCCTTATACAATAAACTTTATGAAGGGAATTGCAAAGGCTCCCTAGAAGTAGCCCATTATGTTGAACTTGTCATCTTACCTTCTCTTCAGACTACTGAGTTCTTTTCCGCATATTACCAAGGCCAGCCTTGGGCAAGGGCATGTCAGGTACCCGCCGAGGGCCATCTTCATAAATGATAAAATATGACATATTTTTATCCTCATAAAAAAATAGTCTTACTCTTGACCTCATAAAGAACAACAAAAAGGGTTTATATTTTGCTTATTTTTTATTCTTTGTGAGGGTCCAAAAATAGGCAAAAATAGAAACTTTTTTTTTTACTTTGCCCAGGGCTTATAAAATATTATGAACGACCCTGATATTATAAAAGGACAAAGTCTAGAAAACCTTTTCATGGCTCAATCATCAAACGTCATATTTCTTAGGCTAAGCTAAAATAGCTAATGGTAGAAGGGAACAACTCTCTTGTCCATACTATAATGGTAGAAAAGCGCAAACATGACTTTAAGATTTGCTTTTGATAACAAGTTAATTCTTGTAATAGAAAGAGGTTGGAAGTCTACAAAACAATGGATGAATAATGAATTAAATGGTGTTGAGAGAACTTGAGATCAAAACACAAAGTTTAAAGTCTTCTAGGCGTGTTGGACACTTTACTTAAAGTGTTATTTGTCCCTACTATACTTGCAAACTGGGTTAAAGGCAAATTAATTCTAAGATACAAAGAACACAAGAACATTTAAGTTGCAAGAGCACGAATGTTCTTCAAGAATTATGAATGCAGAGATTGTGTTAGTAGAATTGTTCAAAAAACTTTTTAATCTTAACTAAAACTCAAGTATATATAGATTTTTTAGAACAGTTATGTCTGTTCATGACTAGTTACAACTCTTGGAAAGAAAACAACCCTTCAAAACAGTTACTTTTGTTCACGATAAATCATAACTCTTGGAAAGGAAGTAATCCTTCATAACAGTCACGTCTAACTGTTCACGACAAATCATAACTCTTGGAAAAGAAACAATCATTCAGAACAGTCATGTTTGTTCACGACAAGTCACAACTCTTGGAAAATAATTAACCCTTCAGAACTGTCATATCTGTTCACTACAAGTCACAACTCTTAGGAAGGAAGCGATCTTTCATTTCCAAGTTTGTCTTTAACTATATATATCACAAACTAATTTCCAACAATTGTTAATGTTTCACATCATTCATATCAAATCATGTCGTTCTAAAATTATCCAAATTGAACCTTAGGATATGGTTGGTTTTATGTAAAGTTTTTAATGGAATGAAATGATTTATAATGGAATTGAATATAGATAGATGTAATATTAGAAAATTGTTATTTGGGAGGGATGAAAGGGTTCATAATGTAATATAGTGAAATATTGTTTGGTTTTTAGATGGAATAGAATGTAATATATATATAATAATAATAAATGACTATTATAGCCTCTTCTTCTTCAGTTCTCTCTCTCTCTCTCTCTCTCTCTCTCTCTCTCTCTGTTTTCTCCTCTTTTCTCCCCTTATTTCTTTCCCTCTCATGGTCCGGTCTGCTCAATGTCCGAATAAGTCACACAACAAGTCACAACTGTTAGAATCCTACAATGATCGAATCACGAGTGCAGCGGGAATTAAAATTTTTCGAATTCCGAGCGGATCCCGATAATTGATTAAACTTAAATCAAAACAATATTCGATTTAGAAAACGTACCTTATTCGCTTTCCGGAGAAAACTTTGAATCTTTTTCTCTGAGTGATCAATCACTAGTTGTCCACTTGTCCAGCCTTTGATGGTATCAACAGAGCAATTTCCAAACTGCCTTAGGAGGAAGAAGACAAAAAGTGCTAGCTTTCATAAAGCTCTCCCTTTAAATAGAAAAATCAAGATAGTCTTTTATTAA
>JANVCL010000009.1:16815464-16827923 GCA_026546855.1 Erythroxylum incrassatum | reverse complement strand
TCAACTTCCATTTCAATCACTCATTCACTTTCATTTCATATCTCTAAATTGCCACTTACGGATCGGGGTCCAACACAAAATATCCTCACTTTAATTATTCAAGTTTAAGTAAGGAATGATTTTTTTATTTTGTCAACACTTTTAGAAAAGGTTTGAAGAATATGATTATTCATATGGGTTTTGACTAAGGGTATATAAAAAATGAAAGGGAAAGAGTTATTACAAAGTGCAAAAAGAAATGTGAATGGAGAATACATGCATGCCTTATATAAAATGAGTATGCATTTTAATCATGAAATTCTAGTGCTTGGAAATAATATGGACATAAGATCAATCCTTCCACTTATAAGAAAATAGCTTATAAGGCTGAAGAAAAAGGGAATAAAAGATGTTGTGAAGGTAAGAAGAGTATTATTTCAATAAAGAATAGAGGACATGTCACCTATAAGAAATTCAAAATTACTGGACATAATTTCAGAACATGTGAAATGCCAATTCCTATGAAATAAGCCAATCCTAATCCTCAATGACAGTAAGCTTCCTTATAATGTAATGATGACTAATAGTATAATGTATACAATGGAAACATCTTATCTCTTTTATGCAGAGTCAAGTGTATATGCCCTCTTAAGAAAGTGAAGTACTCAATACATCATAGAATAAGAGTAAGACATCAATTCAAGAAACTAGAATAAAGACAAAGGAAACTAATAATTAAGTTAGAAGATCTGATATTTCATCAAGATTAAGAACACAAGATAAAGTGGGACTAGCTAAACAACAAGCAATAAAGTAGAACTAAAAACCTTTAGACATGGATGTAGGCCACATATTTGGTTATATTAATGTGTATAACATGTGGTCTTATGGATTTATAACTTTATATATATATATATATAGAATTGTTGTTTTTTCACATTCCATTTCATTTTACATTTAATTAGACATTTATATTTAATTAGATTTATTTGAATTATCTGTAGAAATTCAAAATTACAAGAAAGTTTGACCGCAAGAGCTCACATCGACTAGAAGCTTTGGCACCTCGATGTCAGCTCTTCACCACCTGGGGCTGTAGTATGTTCCAAGGGTTGGGTTGTTTGCCCATTAAAGTGGTATGTGAGTTGGGTTCAGAATGTCGTGAGACAGTTCGGTCTATATCCGGTGTGGGCATTAGAGCATTGAGAGGACCTTTCTCTAGTACAAGAGGACCATATCCCCTCCGGGAAATGTTTAGTTTCAAATAACATCATTAACAACCTTCAAAGTTTAGTGTCAAATAACATTTCCCAGAGGGGGTATGAATCCGTGAGGGCTTCTCAGCGCCTTTCTTTGATAATGGCCAACACATACGCCATGAATTTCTTTCTGCAGTATCTTTTTTGTGGATTAGCACTCCAGCTTTGATTTTAAATGGGATTTCTGGCTAACCCTTTTCTGACCTACTTTGTTAAGGTGGCGAAAGTCGCCTAAATCAAACCAAGGAAAGAAAATTAGCTCTGCCAAGGGGAGAGGAAAGCAGTCTAGCTGTCAAGAAGTCTCATCCCAGGGGTACTTTACTAAGCATTGAACTCTCCTCTGAGCGTCCTTGACATAGTGGTTCTCCAACAAGATACTAGGCATACTCAAAACGTTTCTTGAACAAGTCAAAAATTGTGCATGTAGTGCTTAGTTTAGTGTTTGTTTATATATATATATATATTGATGATCTTTCGGATAGTCCCATATATAATATTGATGATCTCTTGTATGTATTGATGATCTTTTAGATAATCCTATATGTAATATTGATAATATTTTATATGTGTTAATGATATTTTGATGGCCTATGTGTAGTATTGATAATCTTTTTTTTGATCCTTTATATGGATTACTTTATGGATAGTCTCATATATACTGTTAGTTTTTAAATGTTTTGTTAAACGTATATGCGTTGTTTTTAGTTATGTAATATGCTCAAAGCCATATATATTGCCACTTATATACAGATTATACTATTAAATACATATTAAATAAAATTAAGCTCATTCTCATTATTATTCCATCATTATCCATTATAAATACCCATATATATACATTTACATATACCTAGGTTTATATATACATAAAACTTCAGCTTATTCCCATCACTTTTATATACACAACATAATCAAATATAATATTATCAAACCTTATACCCAACTAAGTTTACTATCATCACCTTTTTGCTCATTACATGCTATTAACATCTTCTTTTCTTTTAAGCCATTTATAACATCTACACTTCTTAGAGTAAAATTTTCATCAAACTAATCGAAGAAATTGCAACATTCCTTTCACTGAAATAAACAACAAAAATAGTTACCATTTTCTAATAATGCTCTTTTCTTAAGAATAATTAAATTATGCATCAAGACCTTCTTTCGGGATTCTTTGTTGTCCATGTGATATGCATAGACATATTATTGCACACTTATTACTATTGATGTAGATGATTCCATAGATTAAAAGATTTTAAAGCTATCATATAATATAATCATATTATTGTGTTTAAATTGTAAATGACAATACTATGAACTATACAAGTTTTTTTTACACTGCACAAATAAATTAGACCAGTGACCACCAAACTTCTTCTTTGAGCATTTTATCAATATCAAATAGAGAAATCATTATTTTAGCATTATTTTAGTGAAAAATCATCATTAATAATCAATTATAAATCATATCTAACCTTATATAAGCATTAAACAAATTCAACAAAAATACTAAATAACAAAATGAAAACCAATAATCTATATTTGACATAATTAGCTAGCAATCAGTCAACTAGCAAGCATTAAGCATGCTTAAATCATCAACATTTAGGCTACACTATATACCACACCTAGATACATATATATCCCTTGAACAAACTAACTTCATATGTGTGGAGAGATTCTCCTTTTACAAATACAATTTTGTCTTTTGGGAAAATATAAGTAAGGAATGAGGAATAGTAATTACACTATGAAAGAATACTAAAACCAATCATAGATGATGGTTTTATAAACCAAAATTACGAAACCAATCTTATATTACAGTTCTTTAAATGACAAATCATACAATTACACCACGACCATAGTTCATTCAACATACAAGTAAATCCAAAATGGAAACATGATCATAAAAAATAATTTCAATGGAAAAAAAAATTTGAGCAACCAAAACTCTAACAAAAAAGAAAAATGACATACTTTTTAACAAAATAAGAACCAAACCTTAATGGACAAAAAATTAAAGAAAGGCAACATATTATGAAATAAAAACACTTACCTCCAATGGTTGTAATTTGCTAGATTTTCTTTCAAGCAACAAATATTTTATGTGACATCATGTGGATTGACTAAAGATGTTGCATGAAGCACGATGTTGTGTGTTATTTAACACATTTATTTCATATATTGTTCCATGTAACACGAAATAATCTCAATTTTCTATTTTCTATTAGGTTTTTCTCTTATAGTTGGAGCTTTTTTCAATTAACTTCCTATATATATATATATATATATTTGATATATTACATTAATATATTTATTTTCTAATTTATATTAAAAATAAAGAGATATTTTTTAATAATTTCATTTAAGTAAAATTTGAGTTAAATGAGTTGCAGCATAAGCATAATATATCTTTCGTTAGCATGGTTGATTATGTAACGTTCCAAATCTAAGCTACTTTACTAACAAATTTATCATAAGATTCTTCACTATTTATTTAAAAAGAAAGTTACAACAACAACATTAAGAATGAATCTTACTAATATGCGAGGTTTAAGGAGATATTACTAGAATACGCAGCTTTATCCCTAACTAATAGAGAGGCTGTTTCTAAATAATTAAAAAGAAAGTTAGTTACGACATAATTAATATTTAGACTTACACATCATTTCATCTACATATTTCTTTTTAGAGAAATTGACACCTATTTCGTATGGCATCATAGTTTCCCTCATTTAGAACTTTTGATATCTTTATTAAGATTCATAAAGTCTACGTCCAAATTCACATTTCAAATGAATACTTTTTTTAAACTAGAAATTTGTTAAGAATCACTTCTTTTTCATTCTTATACCTACCCCTTAGTGTTCTTATACCCTTTAGTGTATAAGTTGACTAATTTCCGCTTGATTTGTTATCAATGAATATCAAACTTCTTTTACCTTTTTTATCGTCAAGAGCAACTTCAATGTAAAAATTATTTTAATAATTTAAATCATTCATCTAAAAAGAGTTAGGACTAATAATTATATACCATAAATGTGTAAGCTATTTCATATGACATTTACCCGAATATCTAGTCTCAAGTTTATTCTTGTCCAATCCTAGTTAAAGCGAGTGGACAAATATACAGGACCAACTTAAAAACTGTCACGAATAAAGGGCTCGTTTGATAAACAACAGTAAGCTATTTTTTAGCTGGTTAACTTAAATTAGAGGTTCGACTTTATTAAAAAGTTGTTTTTTTGTTTGGTTATAAGCTGGTTGGGTTGGCTAATTCAACCCAAAAGCTAATTTTTGAAAAACTCCTAATGTGGAGCGTTTTGGACTAAACAACTGAATTAACTGTTTAGCAATGACAATTGTGCCCTTAGTTCTTGGCTGCTCTTCGTTCTCATTTCTCTAGGTTCTTGGTTGCTATTCAGTTCAGGTTGCTCTTCTTAGTCTACTTTTTCTTGTTCATTCAATTAATAATTTTCATATTTTATTTTCAGAAGTTAAAATTGTGTTGTAGCTTTACCTCTCTACTAAGAAATGTGAATAGTAAGGAGGATTACTTTATTCTAATATACTATGATAGGAAGCACATAAACTAACAAGGCAAAGAACAAGAACAAGAGATTTATTGAAACTACATACATATACTTCATTGGCTCTTTATTTGGAAGCAACTCTTGCATCTTCTTCAATGAGAGTTTTAATATAAGGAACTTCACTCCCAATCCATTTGCAATCAACTGGGAATTTCTCTACAGTAAGGAACTTCACTCCCAAGACTTGAAGCTACACTTGAAACCAGTAGGCAATAGAAAATGCAACAATGTCTAGGTACCCAATAGTCTCATCTCCAACCCACTATAAAAAGGGGGCCCCTACTCCATGTTTTGTTATATGACCTCTCAAGTCCCACAGCTACAATATGACTATATTAATCCTTTAAAGTCTCAAGATTAGCGGCACTTAAGCTCTCCTGCACTATTCCCAAGTCCCAACGAGAAAGCCTCAAGGCTCAAATGTAACATCATGTTACTTGAATGAAGGTTAAAATGGTGCTTATTAGATATTAATGAGAAGTTAGGAGGCATAATTCATATTTATGCATAATGTGACATATACATACACGACACTATTGATCTTGCACATTACAATTATTTGTACATGCATTCATTAACATTTTTCGAGTAAAATTAATTGTAAAAAATACAATTAAAATGTTAATTGTGAATTATTTGAGCTAAAAAATTATTTAGAAACTATTAGTATTATTTCAGAATTTTTGGTAAATTTTAGGAAATTTCCGAAATTTTGGAGTACATTTGGACTAGTAATTAATTGACAAATGGATCAATCATTGTGTGACAAATGGCAAAATGATTGAGTGACAAATGGACCAGTAATTAGGTGACATTTGGTAGCTTATGTAAGGGCTAAGTGGCTTACATCTTAAGGACATGTGTTGTTATGTAAGGGATAAGTGGCTTACATGCTTAAGGACATGTGTTGAAATAATATGGTGACATCTAGCACCTTAGGTGTAACGTTTTTGCAACATTGTTTCAACCTAGCTCCTTCTTCTTTTCTTCTCATCTCTCACCACAGAAACTTGCTTCTATCTCCCCTTCTTGTGTTTTTCTTAAAGTTATGCTAAATTACCATACTAAATACATGCTTTTACCCTTCACAAAATAGCCAAAGAGTTCATCATAGCTGAAAGTCATTTAATTCCATCTTGAATGTGTGATGATTCTGCATTTTTGGAGTATTGATTTAGAGTGATTTTTGAGCTGAGATTAGAACTGAACAAGTAGTAAAAGATTAGTGTTTATTGTATGTTATAATAGAGAATGATTGATGAGTTGTGGATGAATATTATGAATTGGAAAACTTTCACTAAACATGTTTTAGTATTCTGATTATAACTTCATCTGTGGATTCTAAATGAGTTGATTATTGATTCAAATTAAACTAAAGACATATGTATACAACTTTTTTGAAGAAGTCGAATGTTTATTTTATCTCTAAGCATGTCAAAATCTTGCTGGAAGTAGAGTTAGGAGTTCCATTACAGTTGAAAAATAGTATAAACTATTTTGGGTATAACTTTCAATATAGTAAATCAAATTGCATAATTTTTGTGTTATTAGAAACTAGAAACATAGTATAATAGTTTTGTAGAAGAAAATGTTACTGAAATACACCATTTTCCTTGTCATAATGACCATGCAAAGTTATCCAAAAAGTGTGCTAGAATTTGATAACTGAAATATTTTTACTAAACATACTTCGGTATTTTAGCTATATTTTGGTCTGTATATTTCCAAATGAAATGAGTCTTGATTTAAATTGAACTAGAGACATTTGACTAAACAATTTAGCCAGAAATTTAATGTTAATTATGTCCTTAAGGGTCTTGAAATTTAGTTTGAAAGTATGTCTTAGCGTAGACAGTAGCCCTACCAAGGACAGAAATCATATCCTGTAGTTATTGAATAGACTGGATTGATGTAGGCCAAATTAGACTGAGGTGTCTTCACTAAAGTTGTAGCTTATTCTTTTAGATTTAAATTGGTATAAAGTTTGTAATTTTTAGGTACTAGAATTGAGAGATATGAGGTGTACAACCTGTATGCATGATCATGCATTAGCCAAAATTTTACATGTATACAGTCTATGGTATTTTGAGCATAACTCATTGAATAATGAACCAAATTGAATGATCTTGGTATCAATAGAGAATTAAGACAAAGGAGAATAATTTGTTAGAAGGAAGTGTGACCAAATTCCTTCACTTTCCTGATGATATTAATTGTGCAAAATGGACCCGAAAGTGTACTTTTAAACAAATCTGAGTTAATCAATTGAAAGTGGATATCCAAATGATTATTGTGACGAAATAAATGATAAGAAACTTGTAATTGTCAGGAACATGCATTGTACATAGTTAGTATATATTAATGAATACAAAATTCTGCAATATTGTAATATGTGTATGTATTGTATGTATAGAGGGGCGTGTTGAGTGACAACACCCAAACATTGTTAGAACTTCAAGGCAATAACTAATTGGAGCATATTGTGAGTAACCTAAAATGGTCTCACCATATTGTTTTTGCACATTATTCAATTGTATTGCGATCTTATTGAATTGTACTGAATTGTGTTGATTGTGTACTAGATTCTAGACAATATTTGTCCGAGGCGTTTTGATGAATGAGAATGATATTGGAAGTGCTACTTGAATGTGAATGTGTCTGCCTAAATGACTTTCTGATTCTCAACTGAAAGGTTGAATGCCGGACCTTGTCCGATGACCACTGTTGTTACTGTAATTGATACTATGACTGATATAATGTTATATTACATGCAAATGAAAGTGATTAAATTTATGACTTAATTGTGACATGCACTTCATTCCAATGCATGTAATATAAAGGAGTTGTGACTGATGTGGCTACTGATACTGTTACTAATATGAGCTTTAAGCTCCCACATATATGGTTCGAGCCTATGACTCGTTGTGATAAATGAGTCACTAACTGACTGACTGAGCCCGATAATTCTAGATATTGTAAAAGCACACAGTCACAAGATAATAAAAAAATGAATGTGAGTCTTATACATGTCGCATCCGCATATAATTTGAATTCATTAAATGATTTGCAAAGCTGGGTGAATATTGTTATATGTTTGAACTGTGTATCTAAGAAATGAATTATCTGTGATAGTATTTGATACTTGTTAAGTGGAGTTAAGCTATATGATGACATGTTATAATTGATCTCATTTTATGACATAAATGAATCATCGAGGATGGTTACTCTACTGAGTTCGCAAAACTCATCAAAATTGCACAGATGCTTTTCAGGTTCGAGAGTGAGATGACCTAGCTTCTAAGACTCCGTAGAAGCATATTTTGTGGAATCGTTACAGTCAGATTTGGCTCAGAGGTCAGTTAGCTGAGATTGAGGACTTAGCTATTTCTTTAATGTTTATTGTATTTTGTGTGTGCTGAGTTTTTTAAGCTCATAGGTTGATGTTGTAAAATATGGATAGTATTGTGTTGTATGAAACAATATAAATTATGGAATTTGCTCAGTGTGATAACATTTTGAGTTTAGAAAATGTGTGGTTGATGGTTTAGGGTATGATGTCATGTCATGTAGAGTGAAGGTGAGATAGTTAACATATCATTTCTGTCAGATATGTACACGTGTATCCGATAGACGCACGTGCATATGTCAGTTGGGAATGAGCTGTTACATTTTTGGTATCAGAGCACGATTTAGCATCCATAGGGATATGTGGTGGTATTAAGTGTGAAATATTGTAAAAATCTAGGATGGTAATTGAAGTTATTGTGTATTATAGGTTAGCCGATGTAGGTGATCAAATGGAACACTCAGCTAACCTGAGATCAGAAGGATCCAGTAGGGAGTCGTCGATACCTCGACCTGAGTGAGTGCCTCTAAGAATTCCTAAGGAAGGGAAATGAGGTACGACAAACTGCAAAAGCAAGTAGCTGTAGATTTTTATGGCAGTACAAACCCTACAGAAGCTGATGAATGGTTGGAGTGGATAGAACGAGTATTTGATCAAATGGACTGCCAGTCGGAGAGGTTTGACTATGCCATTTCTTTGCTACAAGGCCCGGCTTATCAATGGTGGAAGACTGTTCCCAGTAGTGCCACCAGGCCTTACACTTTGACTTGGGGAGATTTTCTGAAGGTTTTCAAAGAAAACTATATGCCCCAAGTATACATGGATAGGAAGTTGAAAGAGTTCATGGATCTGAAACAAGGTGGAATGTCTGTAGCAGATTATGAGATCAAATTCAATGAGATGATGAGGTGTGCTTCTGTCTTAATTCCTATTAAGACAGAAAAATGCAGGAGATTTGAAGATGGCCTGAATATGGAGATTCGGACAAGGCTAGCTTTTACTAACCTGAGCAGTTTCATTGAGCTTATAGCAGCCTCGATCTAAATGGAGCAATTGTTGAGGGACAGTCAGCTTGAGCCAAGGTCAGAGACTGGTCAAAAGATGCCCAGTAAGTCTCAGGGTGGTTCTAGCAGAAGGTTCAGTAAACATTAGACCCGAACATTCAGATCACCAACTAGATCTAGACAGTCAGGATTCAAACAGAGGGGTGTTTCACTCAGACTAGGAATAATGGGGGTGCAACATCGGGTCAGTTGTCATTTTGTCAGTATTGTGGAAATAAACATAGTGGTGTATGCTGGAGATTGACAGGACCTTGCCTTTGGTGTGGCTCACACGATCATCATATCAGAGATTGTACATTGATGTCTGGAGCACAGTTTGGTAGGAAAGGGGGTAGAATAACAGAACCTACTATTCAGCAGAGTCAAGCCAGTGGAACTGGACAGAGAGGTCGTGGCAGAGGTAGGATGAGTTTTGAAAGTGTTACTGGGAGGACTGAAGTGCAGAGCAATCAGCCGCTATCTCAAGCCAGAGTCTATGCCTTGACAAGACAGGAGGCTCAGGATTCTCTAGATGTCAACGCAGGTGTGTTATCCTTATTTACTTTTAAGGTTTATGCATTGCTAGATCCTAGATCTACGCATTCATTTATCACTCCCACATGGCATCTAAATTGCATTGTGATAGGGAGTTCCTGAGATGTAGATTAGAGATAAGTACACCAATTGGTAGTATTACCATGATTGGGGAAGTCTGTAAGAAGTGTCTTACTCGAATTGACCAGGCAGACTTGGCAGTAGATTTGATTGTTTTACAGTTGAAGGAGATAGATGTTATCTTGAGCATGGATTGGCTCACTGCTCATAGGGCCATCATAAACTACTATATGAAGGAAGTGATTTTAGAGTCTCCTGATCAACCGAGAGCAGTGTTGAGAGACATTAGCCAAGTAGTGCCAGCCAGACTAATTTCGTTTATTAGTGCTTTGAAGTTAATGTATGGTGGATGTGAGGCCTATCTGGCCCACGTGATTGATACTCGAGCTGAATATAGTGTACAGGATATTCCTATGGTTAAGGACTTCTTAGACGTGTTTCCCAATGAATTACCTGATTTGCCTCCAGATCAGGAAACGGAATTCACAATTGACTTAGTTCCAGGTGATGCTCCTATTTCTATTCCTCCATATAAGATGGCACTAGCGGAACTAAAGGAGTTGAAAGTTTAGTTGTAAGAGTTGCCCGAGAAGGGATTCATTAGACACAGTGTTTCACCCTGGGGAGCTCCAATGTTATTTTTTAAAGAAAAAATATGACACTTTGAGGTTGTGCATTGATTATAGGCAACTTAACCGGGTTACAATGAAGAATAAATACCCGTTGCCTAGAATTGATGACTTATTTGATCAATTGCAGGGAGCTCAAGTATTCACTAAGCTTCATTTGAGATCTGGTTATTATCAGCTAAAGATAGTAGAGGCTGATATACCAAAAAGTGCTTTCAGATGCAGGTATGGACATTTTGAGTTCTTAGTAATGCCATTTCGGTTGACTAATGCCCCAGCTGCATTTATGTCATTGATAAATAAGGTGTTTCAACCCTACTTGGATCGGTCTGTAATTGTGTTCATTGACGACATTCTTGTGCATTCAAGAAGCAATAAGGAATATGTTGAGCATCTAGGAATAATTTTGCAAACTATGAGAGAAAAACAATTGTATTCCAAATTCAGTAAATGTGAATTTTGGCTAAATCAAGTGGTATTTCTGGGTCACATAGTAACGGGGCGTGGTATTCAGGTGGATCCAATGAAAATTGAAGCAGTAATGAGATGGGAGACACCGAAGAATGTATCAGAGATCCGGAGTTTTCTCGGATTAAATGGTTATTACAAAAGGTTTGTCAAGGGATTTTCTTTAATCTCAGCTCCTCTGACTAAACTTTTGAGGAAGAACGTGGCATTTAGATGGAATGATGAGTGCCAGAGAAGTTTTAAAGAGTTGAAACATCGGTTGACTACAACGCTAGTATTGACTATTCCATTAGGATCTGGTGGATGTATGGTATACAGTGATGCACCGCATCAGGGACAGGGATGTGTATTGATGCAGTATGGCAAGGTAATAGCCTATGCATCAAGACAATTAAGATCTCACCAGATGAATTATCCGGTACATGATTTAGAGCTTGCAGCAGTAGTTTTTGCTCTAAAGATTTGGAGACATTACTTATATGATGAGACATTTCAGATATACATTGATCATAAGAGCTTAAAGTATCTGTTAAGCCAGAAAGAGCTGAACATGAGACAGAGAAGATTGGTAGAGTTACTGAAAGACTATGATTGCACAATTTAATATCATCTAGGGAAGGCTAAGGTAGTTGCTGATGCTTTGAGCAGAAAGTCAAATACTAGTGTAGCTCATATTCAATTATTGAGGTTACCAAGCCTGATTCAGTTGAGAGCTTTGAATGTAGAGTTAAATCTAGAGCATAATGAAGCATTGATAGCTACATTGAAACTTAGGCCAATGTTACATGATCGGATCAGGAGAGTACAGAGTAAAGATCTTGAAATGGTGAGATTGATTGAGAAAGTTAAGAAGAATACAGATTCTGAGTTTGCATTTAGAGACGATACATTGTGGTTAAAGCAGAGAATTTGTGTGCCCAATGTTGATAATTTGAGAAAGAAAATCTTAGAAGAAGCTCATATGGCTGATTATGTAGTGCCCCCTTACTGCAGGGTACACACCGGGACGCCTGCAGGTCATTCCGGTACATATGCTACGATAAGTGTGAGCTACAAACAATCACTACAAACACTTCACATGGCATCATAATAAAACATCAATATAAAAAAAATCACAATGTTTTTGAAACCAAATTTTTTTCCTCATTTCATTTCATCAAAATCAGAAGTTTATACACTTGTCATCCTTTACTGTCTGTACATTGGTCCAAAAACCTAGTACAAAATGCTACATGAAAGAGGAAAAACATCAGATCTATCTAAGCCATCCCAAAATTCCCAGCTGACTGACCTGTGAGCCATGACTTTTTTCGCCAAAACAATCTACACGGCTAGAAAAGTCTCTCTGAAGCTAGGAGTCTACTCTCGGTCCTGAAAGCCTGAAAAATAATTGCAAATTTTGGGTGAGTTTTGCGAACTCAGTGAGGTAACCATCATCGATGGTTCACTCAATTCATGCAACAATCAAGCATATCACAATTATTTCATAACTTCACATCGATCATAAGTAACACTTTATTTCACATA
>JANVCL010000009.1:16752057-16786738 GCA_026546855.1 Erythroxylum incrassatum | reverse complement strand
GCTGACGTCAGCATGACGTCAGCCACCGACGTCATTACTAACGTCGGTGCGCGTGGCCGTGCGCATCAGAAAGGCCACGTGGCAGCCGCGAGGACGCCCCGGATGGGCGCCTGTGAGGCACTCGCCTGCCGTTCCACACGGGACGGCCTCACCGGAAGCGGCGCGCCCAGATTGGCGGGTGCACGACACGCACCTTCCATACGGGCACGCTCCGCCCGTGCACAGTAGCATGCGCCCGACTGTCTCCGGCGGTCCCAACGCCAGAGACGATTTTTAGCGACCCAGAAGCTCGTTTTTCGCTCTGATCGGTCCGTTTTCAACCCATTTTTCGTAGCTAGCCTTATGTAAACTACTTTTACGCAATCAATCACGCAAAAAATCTGAAAAACAAATAAAAAACAACGGAAAACCAAATGAGATGAAAAACTGAAAAACCTTCGTTTCCGGCAATCCGATCACGTAACCACTCTAATACCACATGTTAGTACGTAGAGGGGACCTTACTACGTATCCCAGGGTCCCGTGAAAGGATAAAAAATGAAGGTAATGCAGAATACCTGTATTCGGTTCCATCTCTGATTTCGATGTCGATTCCGAGCTCCAAACGCCTCCGAATCTTTCGAGTCCTTTAGCGGAAAATGCTCACCGACTCACGGGCAATGCCTTTCTACAATTTCCTCAAATCCCAAGCTTCCTTAACGGGTCAAGAACCTTATGCTCGAGAATGTTATTCTTGAGTAACTGCAAGAGACCTTACCTTATATAGCTTCCATATCGGGCTTCCTCATCACAAGGCTGATATGGATTCAATCCACACTAATTATGACCCATTTTTCTCCCGGACTTCGACCCATTGATTTAGATCATTTATTGGGTCACTTTAATATCTTTATCTGGATCAAATAGTGTTACTTAACCGATAATTTATTTAAAACCAAAATTGCAATCAAAATGTCTAACACCAATACCATCACCTATTTGCTAACAATAAGCACATTGAACTCGATTATAACTTCATTAGGGAGAGAGTTCTGCTGGCCAACTCAATATCTGGTTCATATCTACAGGGGATCAGGCAATAACATCTTCACCAAGCCATTGTCTAGAAGCCGCTTTGAATTCTTGCGAAGTAAGTTGTACCTTCTTCTATCAGACTGAAGGGGATATAAGATATAATAGATATATTCATATCCTTGTATTAAAAATTTGTATCTTGTGCTTATCTTAGCTTAGCTTATCAACTTAACTTTTATTATTCAATTTTTCTTCTTATCTTGTTATAACCACCTATTACACTTCTTATGTAAATAATAAATATTGTCTAATATAATGAAAAAACATAGCTTCCATATTTCTCTACGTTCTCTACAGTAGGTTAAGGACAATACTATATGAAGACGGTATAAACAGCTAATTTAGAATAGTAAATGATACAAAATGTAACTATCAACTCCACGAGGACTAAGTCAGACTCACAAAACATCATGAACCTTATCTCATTAGGATGCTCCAGTATGATGCTAAAATTTAATCCCTTAGCATAATACCATAAGTTACATATCAATCAAGAACAATTTAAAAAAAAAGAGGCTATACTGCCTTAGGGGAGCAATAAATGCCAAGAACCCAAATGTTGGTCATCCACAAAAGTGATTTCCAGTTCTGTCGATGACTATGCCACCTTAAGATTCGACTTCCTAAGAACCCAAATGTTGGTCATCCACAAAGTGATTTCCAGTTCTGTCGACAACTATGCCACCTTAAGATTCAACTTCCTCCCAATGCCACAACTTCACCAATATAATCTCATTTAACTTCTTCACTGAAATTTGAATGTTTATGCTCTTTGTTTGCGAAAGAGAAACCTCTGTTGTAAAGGTATTGAGTAGCAGATCAATTCACCTTTTGCAGCAGATTATCATACCACACTAAAAGGTACATAAAACACCAATGCTTAGCATAAGGGTAGCTCTCTTACGGTGATGAAGAACACTTCACCATCAATGAAGGAGAAGATGTCAAGGAAAAATCTTGCGTGAGAAGACGATGATGGTCTCATGCCAACCACCAACGCATCAAATTACTGTAAGCTTCAGATGGCCAAGGATATCTCTCGCATGAAATGGAAGATGCCCGCCTACAGATTAGGGCTGTTAAGGGAAGGTGAGGGACTTGGAAAAATTAGAAATTAGGGCTCTTTGAGTTGTTTGAAAGTTTTGGGGAAATTAGTTAATTAGAGTTATCTGTAAATTAATTAATTTAATTATAAATTTCAAATAAAATTACAATTTAACAAGTGGCATACTGCGACGTGTGACATCCATGTGACATAATAAAACCCAAGAGTTAAATTAAAAAATATTAAACCAGTACGTTGGTGAGTCTTAGAATCTAACCTATATTTTATTGAAAACAATAAGGGATAGAGCACATCTTCGACCAAGTTTTGCAATGTTGGAGATTAGGAGAGCTTAATAAGATATGTGTATTGTAATACCAACAATAACAGAGAATGCAGCCAATAAATTTGTTCATTTGATGTAAAAGTCAAACCTTATACCTCAATTATCAAATGAAACACAGGAAGATTCAACCTTTATGATTCATGCAAACCCTATTTAGATCAAAATATGCTATCATTCCTGATTTTAATGCAATGGAGGAAACATACGGGAATGGTTTGAAATAACAGCATCTTGCACATATTTCTTGGAGTTATTGGGGTCCGGAACCCAACGAATTTCGCTCATGTTGGGAGTCTCCACGAAAGTCATAGTAAACTCTCCAACCTTCTTTATAGCCCCTCTCTTGCCTGCCCTCAAAACCAGATGGTTCCTATTGTAAGAGAAAATGCCATTAGTTAGCTCAACAATGTCACCTGGCTCAAAAGCATCACACTCATCACCCCATAGCTGGAAGTGAGCCGAGGCTGTCTCATCAGCAACTAGTGCCAGACATGTCTTATTTTGGCCTTCTGATGTCGCCTTGCGTTTGTCCAAGAGTATAAATTGTGTGTTGATATTGTTTTCAGCTGCCGGTACAATGTCTTTCAAATACACCATTCTTCCTGTCACAGCTTCAAACCTGTAAACCAGTCTCGTTCTGACATTTTATCAAACAGCCTGGAAATAGGCTACTCAACACTGCGCATAAAGAAAAATACGACTAAGATAATGAATCCAAGAGCACACTTGTACCATTTAAATAAAACATCGCACAGGGTTTTGCTTATTTCAATAGTCTAAAGCATAATCCCTAACCTCAGAAAACAATGGATTCAATTGATTATATAGATTTGTTTTTTACTTCTGAGACAACCTTGGTTAGAAAATTGATAGATTTCTCTGTTAAAATGCTAATAGTGGACCTAACCAAAGAAACTATCAAACAAAAAATGTAGCTATAGGAAAACTTTAGCCCGTTTCCATCTTCTATTTAAGCCAAAACAAGCATTCTTACGGGGATGGGTTTTTGTTTTCGCCAATTATTATTTCATGGTGGCAATATACCTGCTAAAGAATTTATATGTATCCTCGTTAATGGAGCACATGAACCTATGACCTGTTTCTGGTTATGGTAGGGAAGGTTAGTCCATTTGCGTACACGTAACCTTCAATAATTCAAAGAGAGGGAGAGAGGAGGGAAAGAGAGAAAGAGCCTAAGAGTAGCATATAAACTTAATATTAATTTCGATCAAAATTGATAACTATACTGGTTAACACTCTCAACCCTAAGTTCTAATGGTGAAATCACGTCAACATTGGTGAGCTTGACCAATATTTAGCACTTAGGAAGCGGAACAAGATAAAAACTTGTGAGTAGGCAAGAAAAAGGGGCATTGTTGGTGTACATTAGCAGAAATCTTCAATGAGATGCAAGATCTGAGTCTGAGACTAAAAAATAACTTAAGATGGACCTTAAGTTGAAGGTTAGTTGAATTACATGCATGAAGAAGACATGTGAGAGCTTTAAGAACTTAATGTGTGCTTAAATAAACGGACCATGACTAATGAACTTGACATGGGTAAGCATTGGACCGAACCAGTGTGCTATGAAAAGCTTTGGACTTGGATAGCTCATCATTAATGGATAGAGATCAAAGAGAGATCTTGGATGATGCGGCGGATAAGATTACAGTAAATAGTGGAATTCTTCATAAATGTATCTTTTCTAATTAAATATAATATCTTATCGTGTTAGTTATGATGTAGCTAAATCTTATCAGATAGAGTCCTATTTGAATGGGAGTATCATTTAATTGGTTAATGTAATGTAATTTGATAAAAATAAAAGTGATTTAATTACTACAGTTCAACTATAATTTTAAAGCCAAAGGTGCTTATAAATAGCATATTCAAGTCTTGCTTAGAGGTGAGAGCAACACACAGAGAAAGAACAATCTTTTGTATACTTTTGGGGGAGGCAATAAAGTTTGATTTTTACCATAACTCTTACGTGTTTATTGTTGCCTTTGATTATCCATTGTTTACATAGTAACTTCACCAAAACTTTGTTGGTCGACAATCACGTGAGAAGGCTTAGTCTTGATTAAACAAACCTAAGTGAGATTATCGTACAAAAGGGTGGGAGTAACTTTGGTATAAGTTCGGTGTCTAGAAAAACCTTTGTAACAACTAATATCATATTCAAAATATCGATATGGCAGGGTGAAAGATATGGTGTTCCTGATGTGACAAAAGAATTTGAGATTACCAAATTTGCCACTGGAGGGATGAGATGACTTTGAATAATGATTTCATTGGCAAGCAATTGAGAGAGAAGCTCACTAAAAGAGACTGGCTTAGGTCACAAGCAGTGATAATGTTGTGATGATGCTTCCAATATTTCTGTAGATAATGACATTAAATTCATTTGTAGTCATGGTACAACTAGCTAAGACTAATTCAATTCATCTACTAGTGATTTGGCACACTACAGGTATTAAGATACTGAAAAATCATTGTTTCGAATTCTTGCAATTTTATATGCAGCTGAAGTTGTATGTTTTAAGAAATGGAGCCAAAGGTAGTGGCTAATGCATTGTAGACTTCCTGAGATGTGGTCATTCCAATAATGTAGGAGAATGTATCTTCGGTCAGGGAAGATCATAGCCAATAAATTAGCATTTGGTCTTTCTAGAAGCAGGTCTGACATTCCAGATTGGGAAGGGTTTTGAAAGGATTTTGAGGATCAGGAATAGTTTTTATAGGTGGCGATTCATTCCCACCAACAAGTCCCATTAGGTTTTGATAATTAAGAACTGGTAAGAAATGTGTTTTATAAGGTAACTTTTTTCCATTTAGTTTGATGGAAAAGGTATGATGAGTGGACGAAGAAGAGGAAGAAATCGGCGAGTTCATTTTAGCTATGATATAATGTAGAGAATGTAAAGAACTATGGAAGCCATATTTTTGCATTATATTGCATAGTGTAGGAAGTGGTTATAAGAAGATAAGAAGAGAAATAGAAAAATAAAAGCTTATCTAAATACAGGGATATGAATATAACCGTTATTATCCATTTGGGAAAAATTCATCCATCTTTTTCAATAAAGCAGCAAATCAACCTATTTTTTCAATTCATACTTGTTTTTCAATAGAGCATTTAATTTAGCTTGGCCAGATAGATTCCATATAGGCTTACGCATGCAACAAACAAATTTTCCACTAAAAACACTTTTCAGTCATAACGCTCGAAACTCGAAATACAAACGCTAGGGTTTCAAACAAGTGTGAATACAGAATTGAAACCCTGAAATGCAGTAAGCACCAAATATAGAAGCCAAAGAATGTAGCAGTCAAGCACAAAAACCATCAATAGAAAGCTCAAAATCGGCAAAAGAATGGAACGACCAAAGAACTAACCTTGGAACCGTATTCGTGAGCTTCCGATATGAGATTTCAACGCCAGAACCCACCAAGAGGGAATAAACTTACAAATTCATGGATTCTTTGTATGTGATTTTTTTACGATAGAGAGAAAGAGAGGCGGAGACAGAGAGGGGAGAGAGAGAGAGAGAGAGGAGATACTCCTGTAGCCGTCGAGGTGAGAGAGGCGGGGGGTACATGACGGAACAGAAAAGACTTACGTTAATAAAAACGCTATGTCGTTCGTTCGGTTGTTTTCTTTCAACGTTCTTGAGACAGCAAGTGGATTCTGTAAAGAGCTCCAGCTTGGGCTTGCTTATATTATATTATTATTTAGTTTATCCTTAGCTAAGATGTTAAAATGATGTTTTACATTAAACGAGTCTGTTTAAGGGCTAATCTCAACTTATTATGCCCTTCAATCCGTTTGTACATGCATCCGCTCGTGATCAACCCTTAGGTACTTATTCTTTTATGAATTTTTTAATTCAAAGTTTTTAAAATTTTAATCAATCTTTTAAAACTTTAACAGTTCAGTTTAAAATAATTTTCTAATTTAACTAATAAAATCTTTATTATTCATAACATAAAAAAATAGGAATTATAATTAGATTGAAGTATAACAAAAAATTTTAATTAAACTAACTGAACTGACATTTTAAACTGAACAGATAAAGTTTAAAAGGAAAATTTTTAAATTAAAAAAGTTGTAAAAATTTGACACTTTAAAATTAATTATCCTCATTCATATTAACTTCATAATTTATTTAATGTAATAAAATTAATTTCTATAAATTTTAAACATTTATAAATTAATTGTATATAATTCAATTGTAAACTTCCTAAAACCGATAATTATTTATGTATTAGTTATAAGAAATAATGAATATGAATGTTCATCAATTATAATCATATATTTGATATAAAATTTAAATGTTCATACAATTGTAGGTAATTCAATTCGAACTAGTTTTATGCAAGACAATGGTTAGAGTTACACAATAACAATTATTATTACACTCAGTCCGAAGTCTCGCAATAAAGCGAGGTATGAGGAAGTTTGATAGTATGTAGCCTCACCCGTATATAATAGAGAGACTATTTCTGATAGACCCACATGTAGATGTCACAATAAAAAATGATGCAAGTTAAAGAGTAAATAAGTAAAACTCACTAGCTAAATAATTATGTAGATATACTAGATAATGTCCAGATCTGTTTGTACCTGATAAGCTATAAAGTTCAGCTCTTCTTGTCGCTAGTTAAGCAGGAGATGATGAACGGTAAATTTATTTAATGTGTAATTGAATTCTTAATACAAAATTTTCGTCTAATTAAAATGGATATAAGTTAACACGTTAAATGTCATTAAATGAAGTAGGTAAGTGGAAAAAAAAAACTCATACCAAACTAAGAATAACAAGGATGTCAATGAAGCTGCTTGTAGTGGACAATGAACACTGCTTATAAACTTCCAAAGACACCAACTACGATAGTTGGGATGATACAGGGATTGCTAGAAGCAAGATATTTGGTAGTTATCTTATAGGATAAATTTAAAATTTTAGACTTCAAAATTTTGTGTTAGAGGCCTAATTAATAGTCATTTAACTTAAAATTTTCGTTTATTTTTAAACTATTAGTAATAAATAACTTATTTTAGTTACATAGATTCAACAATCACGTTACGTCTCGCTAAAACAGAACTAAGTAAGATTGTCGTGCAAAAACAATAAACACAGCTTTGGTATAAGAGAGAGGGGGAGTAGTAAATAAGCTTGATATTGATATCGATCAAAATTGATAACTATACTGCTTCTAACATGAAACTATATAACTAATTTTAACAGAGAGATCAATGATCTCTCAATTTGTATATCTTGTTTGTATCCCACAACACTCTCATTACTCCAATCATTGCTTCAGCGGCATCAAATGAGATGCCTGTGGTTTCAGATGGGTATGGAAGCCTCAGCCATCTGTCAACCTTAAGCTCAGTAATGTCAACAACAAATGTGCCTGATTCTTCCAAGCTATGACCGCACCACTTACCTTGAACCTGATGCAACTTTCCCCTCCCAACCACTTCTCCCGTCTCATCAACAAGCACAACATACTGGCCTGACTTGCATGAAAATGTTTCTGCTCCACCCACACAGATGAAGTCTGCCAGAGCATTTTCAACATTGTTAACTCTTGCAGTGCTTTGAAGCCCTTGTGCACTTGATGGGACATTATCATCACCAGGACTCACAGGCGAGTCACGGGTATGCCTTCGTACGGGACCACCATGCCTTTCCGTTGTGACAGAGTCGACCTCCATTGGCACACGAGCATCCTTTCCTGCACGTGCTAGCCTAGCTTTCCGGTTGTTGAGCCTGTAGTCATTTGAAGGTAAAGGCATAAGTTTATTAGCAAGCAAGCATATGATCATAATTTAGTCCTAGCAAATATTTGTTTTCACATATGACCTAAGATTCCAATTCATCTTGTGCTTCTATTTATACTTGGAAACAACCATGGCAAGGATTTTTGTACATGAAAATTGACCTCTAGAGACAGATACGTCCCTGTACCCTTTCTGAGAAGAAAATCTTTTTTTTTCCAAGCATTTCTCATTAATGGCACATTTGATTGTCAATGTCTAGAAAACAATTCATGAGAACTTGAACCAGTAAGACAACTAGCATATTCAGGAAAAAGAGACATTTTACAACGGTGACATGCAAAGCATTGCAAGGAAGATGCCAGCTTACCAATTCTTTAGCTGTGATGATGTAACTTCTGAACCCTGAAAAAATAAAGGAATACAAGTATATTCAGTCAAAAATGCGTCTTACCATCTCATGATCGCATAAACTAGAACAGTTTACGTCATGTACTTCATTGTGCAACTACTTACATGTAGACTTAATTTATCAGCCCATGATTGTAGGGAAGCTACATTTCGATGCATATCAGGCTCATCTATCAGGGCTCGCTCAATGACTGTCATCTGAAAGTCATTCATTATGGTTCGCTTTCTTTTTCTTGGCTGTTTTTCTTCAAACTGGACAGTTTCAAATTTTTCATCACCTTGTACTCCTTTAAGATTACTTTCTTTGAATTGTTCACTTGATTTTGGGAAGTCACCATTTCCTGTTTGGACAATGGAAGTCTTTCCTCTGGTAGAACTTGTATCTGAACCACTTGTTTCAATATTTTGAACATCTTTGTCAATCTCCCTTGTAGCTTTAACTTCCCTCATCAAATCATCACCTTGATTCATATGCTCAGTTTTATGGTTAAGTTGTTCATCTTCTTGGATTGTGGAATTCTCTGATGTTTCCTCTTTCCGATCCCCATTTCGGATTGCGTCTGGACGTCGTTTCCTCGGTAAAGGTGATGAGCAACCTCCAGCACTCTGAGCCTCCTACAAGGAATAAAATTTTCTGGGTAATCAACATTGTTTGAAAAGAGAAAGCAACAAGGTACACAGACAAAATTAACAATTTTTTGAAATCAGCTAATGCACAGTATTCTAAAAATTTTGGCCCTTAAATGTATAACAAAACTAACACGTATTCAAGTTGGAATAGCTAACTGAAAATCCGGCTATTTATACAACCCTGTTAGCATTTCTAAATAGCTTGGACGCACTAATAAGATCCTCAGTGGGGTTTTAACGTCAATTGCCAGAATCCAACTAAAGTGATCCTTCACTGACCACCAAAATTTACCAACATTCACCTGTTGTCAAAGTTGAGTTTAGAACCTATCCAATGATATTGACCTCTCAAATTATTTCTTGAATCTGCCTCAGCAGTATAACTTGAACATTTAACATAGCAGAGAAAGGAGATTGCCATAATTGTGAAGTAGTGAGACGAACGAAAATAATATCACCATCTAAGGACAAGAATCTCACTAGAGTTTGGTTGTCTTCCAAGTCAGCAGGAATAATCAGCGACTGTAATTGGTTAAAGAATACTCTGCAACACGACAGATGAAATCAAATTATACTACCTAAGCGGTAAGAGCCACATGAGCTATAACTCTGGAAATTAGGCACACTTTCAACACTAGGGAAGTAAAAAACATCACTTGGTGATAAAACAAACTTGCAACAGTTTGCATAACATGCAATAATTATCCAGAGCCAATAGTCTCCAAATATGATCGCAATTTACAGAATTATGGTCTTAAAACTTTAAAAGCATTGATTCATAACCTTTCTTTCTTTGAGGATATAATGAAGCCTAACCTAGCAATATGAACTCTAGATACCGCATTTTTTAATCAGGACCATTGGAGATATGAACAATAGAAACTAACATTATATCACAAATTAATCTATCATAATATGTTAAAATATTGAATAAGGGGGAAAAAACCGAGTCAATGAAACATCAATCTCCATTTGCACACTTGTGATTCTATAAAAAGAATGATTAACCAGAGTCTACAGAGATCCCGAAATCACATGAGCCACTTAAACTAATAGAAAATTCCTACAGATTCTTCATGTTGCTTTCTAGTTCATGAAACACTGTATTTAATAAAGATAAGTAGTAGTTATCCGAGTTGTTTCATCATCTAAGGCATAGCCTACATTAATCTCAGATTCTACACAAAATAGGATGAAATCTACTGTGCATAATCAGCCACCATGTTCTGTCCACCGTACAGCTGACCTACCTGGCTCTATCAAATACAGAAGGAAAATAAGAACACAATTTGCTCAAAGTAAAGAATGGCTTGAGATTGTATTCACCTTAGGAGCTGCACATCCTCCTCGTTCAAAAAGTTAGGTATTAAGGATTCTGCATGACTCAAGAGGGAACCTATACATCCAAGTTACTCATCAGAAACCGAATTTTAGATTTCATGAAAAACATAAAGTATCAAAAGACGCTGATGCATACGCAAATTTCTGCAAACAGAGGTGGCTTTTTGAGCACCAGAAGGAAAATAAAACCCTGGTAGTGACTTAGATGGATCCATTCGCATGCACTCAAGAAAACTGTGAAGGAAAAGATTTCTTTCCTGCTCTGTAAATTAGAACAAATGGTTGTGTTATGTTGGCTAGATAACAAATATATCAAACCCATAATATTATCAAATTATCATTGAAAAATAACTGACCTTCACAGATGCTGGGTACAAAACAATGGAGGTTTGCAATTACTTTGACAAATAATGAAGTCCTTTGATGAGAATAAGTAGCTTGAGGCATATTACCGGGAATTAAAGTGATCTCCAAATTTATTTTGCTAGATTCATTCAATGAAGAAAACGTGTCCAAAACCCATCCAGTTGCTGAAAATGTGTCATATTCCAGAGTAGCATCTTCCTCCCTTGGTGGATTATCAGAAGAGCACCAGATGGATAGAAAATCTCCGTGAGGGAGCAAAAATATTGCAGTCAGAACTGTGGTCTGAATTTGCATTTTGATATGAAAAAGAGGAAAAAGTTTTAAAGTCAGATTACTCATAATGGAAATTGACATAATGCATAAATTATATTTAAAAGATAGAAGCAGCTATCAAACAAACAAATAATTTTGCATCATTATTATGATATCTTTGGTCATTGTTCTTTTCAAATGTTATTGCATCATACAACCAGAAGTAAGATCAGATAACTAAGCAAGCATGCAATATATGGGATCCAAAAATAGCTTACAAAGTGAGTAGTAATGTAAGATCGGAAATTTGAATCATCCGAGAATATATCAGCTAGACGCATAGCATTCAGTCGCAGAAGGCCCATTGGGAAATTCTTTTCAGGGCAAGTACTAGGGTATTTAAGATCTTTACTGACCGCAGTCTTCAATAATTCAAGGACCTACAGATCAGCAATTATATGACCAGTGAGCACTTTGACAGTAAAAGCAACACTAAAAGAACAAAATCAAAGAAAAGAAAGCTCTGTGTAAATCAGTAGCACTAGTTAAGATATCTTCAACAGATTTTTTTTGCCACTAATAAGAGTTCTCTAGCAAAATGTTGATGGGAAAACTGGCTACAGGAAAAACAGACTAGAAATACTAAAGATTAGTGTGGGATATTATGAATTTGTTGAATGGTTTAGTGCCGCTGCTCAATGAAGAAACTGAAACAAATGCTAATCACAAAGCCTTGAAAGTGAAATTAAGTTGCCATGGTGGTAAATCTCAAGCTTTTTCACAACACCAGGATGAGGATCAGAGATTAACCTCTAATGCAACAGATTTCGCTAAATTCAGGCTTTTTGGAGAGCTTGCAACTTCATCAAGATAAGAAGTGCTCTCTGCTTCGCACAAATGCAATAGCTGCATCAAGGATACAATGAACAGATTGGTATAAAGCAGGTAAAATTTGGTAACCACAGGAAAGGAGAAATACAGATCGAAATGCACCCAAAGCTTTGTCATTAGTAAGACTTACAATGGATAGAACTTTAGCTTTCAGTCTAGATATTGCAGCAACTACCATAGAAGACTCTAAAAATGGAGATGCGTTGCTTAACTTCAATATCGATTGCGCCAGAAAAAGGATACCACCATTTCTACATAGTTCCTAAGATGAAATGAAAACCAGCTTCTTGCATCAATATAATGAAGTATATGCATGCTTCCTAGTAGTCAAAAGCAAACAATGGGAACTGTTGCATCTGATATCTTCTAAAATTTTGTTATTTATAACACAATAACAAGAGAACTCATTCTATATACCTTGTTCCTAAGTAGGCGCTCCCTAAATACCTTTTGTTGGCACATTAACTGAAGAAACTGTGAAGAGGCTTCACATTGTTGACACATATAATTAATTACTTGTTCAGCTGTTGGGCTTGATCCCATGTGAAGGACTGTGTCATAAGATGACAGTTTTGCCTGAAGAAATTTAATGGCTACATTGACTGCTCCAAATGCTGCATCCATAAACATCTCGACCTATAAAAGAAGTCCAGGATTAGAGAGCATGCAGAACTTGAAGATAAAAACCACATAATTACAAACTCCATTTAGAATAATGAAATTAGTAACACAAGGACACAAAAGAGAGATGACATTCAAATCACAAGGGTACCTTCAACTTATTTATTCTAATTTGCATGTCAAAGCAACCATTTAGGAGAAATACCTTAGGGTGTGCAAGCAGTACAGGAACAAGATCTTGAAAATGTGAAGAAAAACAGCCTGTTAATAGGTACAGACAGCATGCCACTAGTGCAGAATGAAGAAGGGACATTGAACTTGGAAAGTTGTCCTCCTGTATAATGGAAAGAGGTCCTCATCAAATGAAGGTATGTGAAACCATCTCTTAACTAAAGGCAAAGAAAAATGTTACCAGTCTGAATCCACTGAGAACAATCAGCAAATAAAAAACCAGATCCAACAGCTGTTCTTGCACCTTCAACTCATCGAGCAAGATCTTTATAATTTTAAAAATAAGCAACGTTAATATAATGAAAAGTAGGTTTTATGCTTAAGATCTCACTCAAAATCTATGGAAAGACAGCTCTCTAGGGGGTGTAATAAACACCAGAAAATTACAATATAACCTACAAAATGCAAGTCACTAAGAACACAAATAATTTTCAGCATTGAAAGGATTGTGTGGACCATTATAATCTCAAGAAACAGAGCCAAATACTCCATTTTAAGGAGCACAAACTTAATGTCAGAAATCAATCCACAGGATAAACATGAAAAATGTAGAAGTCAGAAAGTTAAAGATTCCCTCACCTAAATGCAGCCTATAAATGATTAGACCACAAACACCTAGAGAAGTATCAGCCTTATCTTTAACATCCCACGTCTAAACAGATTGCATGATGTTTCAAATTTTCCTTTTATTCCTTTTTACTTTGTTCGTACTAGTTGAAAGTCTTCTTTGCTAAACATCACAAATTGCAACAAAATGAAGGGACACAAAATGCATGTCCAAATAGCCATTGCTAAATTCGTACTAAATAAAGAACTAAAACTGATACTATCTAAAAAAGAAAAGTCTACATTTTGTTCTTCTAATGTATACAAAACTATAGGACAATAAAGCCCAATATAATAACTAAGGCAACAACAACTAGACTAACCTGCTCAAGTTTAGTGTGTCGTGGTGCCAGGTCAAAAAAGGTATGCAAAAGCCGAAGTCCACACAATACATGTCTCAATCTTGATTCATCTCTGCCACATTTTATCAGCACCGCAATGAGATGCAATGGAAGAGAGCTCACGAGTTTTTCAACATCAATCTGAAAAGTGATGAAATTAGAATGAAAGGAGGTGGTGTATCAAAAACCAGAAGTGATGATAAGAGTGAATTTTCTAACCTTTGTTGTACATCCATCCTCAGAATGGAAGTGAATGGTAAAATTTTCAGAGTCCCTGAGTAATTTGCTTAACTCCTGAGAACTTAGCCCATGTAGCTCTTTTACTGCTGAAGTTATGTCAATGATCTGTTCAATTAGATATATAATAGTTGTTAGGAACAGAGAAACAGAAAAGGATAACAAAATCAAGCAAGCAATTGCAAGAATGGAAAAAGATTGACTCTTGAATTCCTCAAAAGTAAAACAAGAATGACTAACTAAACTTAAAGAATTCATGCAGCTAACATTCAATAAAGTTGAAACACTTACTTGTTCAGCCATACATGATGGTTCATCCTTACCAATCCTCATCCTAGATCCAAGACCCAAAGCTTCACATAAGAAAAATGCACAACTACAACAGCACTACAAGAATGGGCAACATAAAATATTTACAAACGCATGCTAAATAATGGCTTAGACACTGAGTCATTCAATTAATTGAAAGAATGACAAGGGTCATAGATGGACCCAACACAAGCAGTCAAGGGTCATAGTTTGACCGAACACAAGCAAATTAATGCAACATATTTACTCTGTCTGAACATATGTCTTCCTAAGTGTCTTATAGACATAAAAGCACAACCTGGGAAAAATACCATAACTAGATTTTGCAATTAACCAATATACGAAAAAATAAAACCAAATACT
Source organism: Erythroxylum incrassatum (assembly GCA_026546855.1). Lineage (NCBI taxonomy): Eukaryota > Viridiplantae > Streptophyta > Magnoliopsida > Malpighiales > Erythroxylaceae > Erythroxylum > Erythroxylum incrassatum. The sequence continues at coordinate 16,771,886 of JANVCL010000009.1, read as the reverse complement.
TTGGGAAAGAAATTACCAAGTCACAAATGGTCTTTAAAAAAAAGATAAATAATTTGAAAATTGTGGATCATTGATTTCAAGAAGGTTATTAAGACGTAAGTATTTTAAAATTTTTCAAGACATCTTTCAAACCAAACTTGTTGATATAAAAAAGCTACAAGCAATGTTAGTGTGATATTTCATCTCCAACATACTATTTCTTATAATCCTTACTCTCAAGCAAAAGTTCATATACTAGTTACAAAGTATTTTGTTTTCTGATATTGAAAATCAGAAATTATCATCATGTTTAAAGGTAAACTACTGGTTCTCCTGAATTTTTTATTTTTTCCTCCAACCGCGTGGGCATTTGGCTAGTATAATATGAGTAGAAGTACTAATTAACCTGCAACAACTATGGAAGTTGACTTACTGTTTGTAGTGCATATTATGCTTCCTCTTCTGACAAAGTGAAGAAAACACCCTACTTTTTTCCGATTAACAAAGAACATATCTTAGATCAGTGATATACACAGACAACATTCGCAAGCTTGCTCTGGAAGTTCTGGAAGTTTAAAAATAACCACTTATCAGAATTTCAAATCTATTTACGCTGAAAAAACTTGAAACGGTTCCCAAAGGAAGACAGAACTGGAACGTAACTGATAAGGCATGAAGAGAAAGAAATTTTGACTCCAAAAAAGATGTCATCTCATAGTTCGAGAACCCTTACTTGTTCCAGCAATTTTCTGTCACAAACAAGTATTTCAAAGAAATTGAACGAATCCAATAAAGGTATACCTTACTTTATGTCATAGAAATATGGCCGCATGTTAACAACTGGACCAGTCAAGTAGACACATTTAAATCATGCAAAATAAATCCAAATCCAGCACCTGACCCCAAAATAGATACGCATAATTATAAATATGTGTAGACTAAAAAAATAAACTCGCAATCAAAATGCCAGCATCTGGCAAAACCCACGACCCATCGAACTCCACCACTGCTCGCAGACTGCAATCTTTTGGTAGCATTAATGCGACAAAAACATGGTCAAATTACAGAAAAAGTGACTTAATTAACGATTTTTATGACGAAGCTTTAATTAAAACAGTCAGGCTAGTGATAACCCAACGTTGAACAAGCACAATTAAATGAAGTGATCAAAGTTAAACTTTTAAAATAAAAATAGAAAAAAATAACTTTTCAGTCATAACGCTCGAAACTCGAAATACAAAAGCTAGGGTTTCAAACAAGTGTGAACACAGCATTGAAACCCTAAATGCAGTGAGCACCAAATATAGAAACCAAAAAATGTAGCAGTCAAGCACAAACACCATCAATAGAAAGCTCAAAAGCTGCAAAAGAATGGAACGACCAAAGAACTAACCTTGGAACCGTATTCGTGAGCTTCAGATACGAGATTTCAACGCCAGAACCTACCAAGAGGGAATAATCTTACAAATTCATGGATTCTTTGTATGTTACTTTTGTATGACAGAGAGAAAGAGAGGCGGAGACAAAGAGGGGAGAGAGAGAGAGAGAGAGAGGAGATGTTCCTGTAGTCGTCGAGGTGAAAGAGACGGGGGGTACATGACAGAAGAGAAGAGACTTACGTTAATAAAAACGCTGTGTCGTTCGTTCGGTTGTTTTCTTTCATCGTTCTTGAGGCAGTGTGTGACTACTGTAAAGAGCTCACGGTTGTACTTGCTTGTTAAAGTATATATATAATAAGGACGAATAATGTGAACGATCACGCATTTTCATCTCATCTTCTTTTTTATTCGGCGGCTCTTATTCTTTAGTTTCCATCTCATTTTATGCCCGTGACTTATTATTACCACTCTTTCTTGTCCTTTGGGGGATACTTCTTCGGAAGCTATTTTGTTTTTTTCAATTGTTTTAGCTAATTCTTGTTCAATGTCAGTTAATTTTTGTGTTGTCCTTACATATTGTTCCTCTTTTATCTGATTTTCAAGTTTTATTAGGGTGATTAATTCATTAATTATTTCTTCCAATTGTTGGTGTTGATTAATTAATACTATCATTTGTTGGGTTATACTCATAACATATGATGTATATACGTAGTTAACTTGGTTAATTGATTTTGAATATTGTCTAATTTTTTATGATGAGTAATGGGATCAATTATCTAATAGGTTCTTTTTCTTTATCTTGTACAGGTTCAGTGAGTCGAAGAGGTTTAGCATAATGGATAGATTGCGATATAGTAAGTAAAGGTGGATTGGACGAGGTTGGTTGTTCTGAGAATGAATGTCTTCTAAGGATTGGATACTGAATTGAAGGTAAAGGTCTTAATTCGGTACTTGCTTTTGCGACTTCATTAAATAATTGATCCATGTAAATTATATCAATATTTTTGAATTCAATACTATAATGAGAATTAGTAAGTGCATAACTAACTTGATAAGTTATTGAAAATGAGTATTGTCCTGGTATCATTAAATCATCTCTATAAAATTTGTATGCTATAGTAATAGTATCGTCTAAATTGGGTGATCTAAGTGGAATATGTAATTTTATTCATGTATTAAAAATTATTTTTCCATATGCCAAATTTCCATTAATGATACCTATAATTTGATCCTTGAGATTTTTCATTCTTTCGTCAATAATCGCCATCCGTATTGGTGAATCTATACCATCTTCAAAAGTTGATTTGAATAATATTTGTATGGTAGACAATTGAATATATCCTATTTTTGATCTCTTATCTTCGAGTATTTTTAATAATTGTTGATTTATTTGCTCTTGATTGATAAGGTTAATTTTAATATTTTCAGTACATTGATTCATTCTAACTGGTGTTTCATGAATCATTTTTCCATAATAGATAATATTTTTACGATAAAAAACTTGCTTGAATAATGTTTTATGTTGTATATCCTGTTCTGTTTTTAAATTCAATTGGGTTTCGGCTATCTATTTTTGTTTATCCTGTGATAATAAGGTGTTTATATAAGGTTCTAGCTGTATGTAAATCATTTCTTAATTTGTTTAAATCATTAGGATTAATCTGCGGATGACTAGTAATATATTGTATTAATCTAGTTGCGTTTTGTATAGCTTGTTCTTGATGTATTAGTACTGCTTGCTGTTCTTCATAAATATCTTGTTCTAATTGTCTACAGATAGGACATTCAGAGGTATTCATCCTTAGATTCGTTGATGATAAATCCTATGATTAAATAATATGGTTTCTAATGAACTTAAATGTTCTGTATATAACTGATATAAACTCTAAGCTACTTGTAAATGTTCATGGTAAGGTCTTCTGCCTATAGGATTAATACCAACTAATATAAGATAATTTATTCGTGTTTCATTATAACTAATTTCTTCATTATATTGATCAATTTTATTTTGGGTACAGTACTCATAACACTGGAAGAGAAGAGACTTACGTTCATAAAAAACGTTGTGTCGTTCGTTCAGTTGTTTTCTTTTTTTTTGGTACAAACGGAAAAACAAAATTAGACTCTAGAATATATCACTCCGTCCACATCGCTGCGGAGCAGCTCCTGGAGGCACTCAGGCGGCTCCGGAAGGGTATAGAGGCCCGGGCTCAGGGCAACAGCAAGATGGGCCAGACGGTCCGCACACTGGTTTCCCTCACGGTAGACATGCTGGATATGAAGCGTCCACGACCGCTGGAGAAGTTCCTGGATACCTGACACCAAAAAGGAAACCCCAGTAAGAACAATGGAAGGGTCAGAGAGGATATTAAGAACGGCAAGGGAGTCAACTTCAACAATGACCCGACGATACCCTTGCGCCCAGGCTAAATTGAGACCCGCATACACTCCCCACATCTCCGCCTTGAAAGGTGAACCCCTGCCAAGACTTTGGCAGAACCCCCCACACCAGGTCCCATGACAATCCCGAATTAAACCGCCAGCAAAGATCATGTGAGATCTGGCCTTAGCGGCTCCGTCCGAATTAACCTGGACCCATCCCTCAGGAGGTTTAGTCCATCGCACAAAGGAGCCCACGGGAAGGCTCGGTGCGGGGAAAACTCTGGTCTCTAGGGTCCGAGCCCTCGTGATCCACTCGACATACTCGAGAACAAGACGGGTTCCTGTCGCCGGCCAAGTAAACCCTTGCTCGAAAATGCTTTTATTCTGCCATTGCCAGAGAAACCAGCAGGTTACTCCAAAGATGGAGGCCCACGCGTCCTGATGCACCCGGGCTTGATTAATAAGGTTATCCTGGAGCCATGTCGTCACTTCCTGCTGAAAGAAATTGGCAGACAACACCTCACGAGGGAACTGTTGCCACAGTGCGTCCACTCGCGGACAGTCTCAAAGCACGTGCACTATAGTCTCAACCTGCCTACAAATCGGACAGCAGTCGTCCATGGCTAGATGCCACACGACACGATGTTGATTTGTAAGCAAACGGCCTTTAGCCATAAGCTAGAGAAACGAGCGAATCCATTGGGGACCCGACCACTTCCAAATAACCTCCCAGATCTTGTGGGAGGAATTCCGGATCGACCCGACCAACATATCATACGCGAAAGCTACCGTAAATCGATCGTGCACAGTCGGAGCCCACACCACCGTGTCCTCCTTGATCTCGTTCACTCCAGGGCAGCAGTGGGCAAGCTCCAAGCAAACCTCCGTCGGAAGATACTGCTGAAAATTCGTCCACCTCCAGCGGCCTTGGGCGTTCGTCAGGTCCGCTACAGTGGCAGTTCGAAAAGCGTCATGTATGGGCGAGAGGGCAACCCGAAGGAGGGGGCCCCAGTCACCTAACCAATTATCAAGCCAAAAGAGGATACGTCTCCCATTCCCCAAATCCCATTTGAGGCCTTGACGAACGATCGGGCAGGTCGCGGAGATGCCCTTCCATAAAGGAGAAGCCCCGGGGTGGGCCAAAGTAAGGGGAAGCGGGGAATCCGCGAACTAATACTTGGACCAAAGAAGCTGGACCCATAACGCATTGGGCTTCGTGATCAGGGCCCAACCTAGTTTGGCCATAAGGGCATCATTAGTCGACCGAAGGCATTTGAGCCCCAGTCCACCTGCTCGCTTAGGCTGGCAAACAGTATCCCAGTTGACAAGATGAAGTTTCCGCCGGTCATGGGTCGACCCCCAGATGAAGTCCCGCATAAGTTTTTCTAGCTCATCACACAACATATGTGGGAGTCGCACCTTTTGTATAGTGAAAATAGGCAACGCTGAAATGACCGATTGAGTTAACGTAACCCTACCCGCTAGAGAGAGCAAACGAGCTCGCCAGTCGGTCAGTTTTTGATGGGCCCGGTCAAGAACGTGTTGGTATGTACGCCTGGTCGTCCTCTCGTGGATTAAAGGGACCCCCAAATATTGACCAAGGTTATCAGTACGAGTCACCCGAAGGTCGTGGCTGAGCCGCCTCGCCGACTCACAAGGGACATGCTTGGGAAAAAATATGCGTGTTTTTGCATAACTAACTCGCTGCCCAGACGCCCGGTAGAAAGTATCAAAAGTATTCGCGATGACTCGCGTTTGCTCAACCGTCGCTTCGGCAAAGAGCACGAGGTCATCCGCAAAGAATAAGTGGGAAAGAGGAGGCCCTCGATGGCTGAGCTTGATCGGCTTCCATCGACCATTGCCCACTTCGTGCGCAATAAGGTGCCCCAGGCACTCCATGCAAAGGACGAACAGGTAAGGAGAGAGAGGGTCCCCTTGCTGTAGCCCCCGCGACGGACTGAAGGGTGCCAAAACCGAACCTTGTCAATTGATCTGTAGGGACGTAGTCGAGATGCATTTCATAATGACCCAAATAACATCCTCAGGGAGGCCAGTCTCAGTCAGGGTATCCTAGAGGAACTGCCAGTTTAGTCGATCGTAGGCTTCTCCAAATCCACCTTCATCGCCATATAGCCCATCTTGCCTGTCTTCCGTCGCATAGAGTGAATGACCTCCTGAGCGATAACAATATTATCCGTGATGTGCCTCCCTGGGATAAAGCTACATTGGTTTGCCGCCGTTAATCGATCAATGTGCGCTTTCAACCGATTGACCAGAACTTTCGAGATGACCTTGTACAGGACATTGCATAGGCTAATCGGCCGGAATTGCGACACCTGAGTAGGAGAAGGGACCTTGGGAATGAGGACCAGAGGGTACGGTTCAGTTGGAGATCTTAGCACTCCCGGCGGAACACAACCTGGATAAAAGAAACGATATTCGACCCAACCGTCTCCCATTGGGATTGAAAGAAAGTCGCGTTAAAGTCGTCAGGGCCCGGGGCTTTATGAGCGTTCATAGCAAAAACCGCGGTTTTAATCTCTGCCTCCTGGATCGGAAGAGACAGGGCTTGGACCTGCTCCCTCAGAAGAGACGGAAAGGCGCCGGAGAGGGGAAAAGGCAAAGGAGGCACTTCGTCGGGGGAGTAGAGCTGAACAAAATACTAATGAACAATGCGACTGAGAGAGGTCGGGTCGTGGACGACTTGCCCGGTAGGGTCAGTGAGATGGGCTACCTGGAGTCGCTGGCGCTTGGCCATGGTGAGAGTATGGTAGTACCGGGTGTTCCGATCGCCCTGTGAAAGCCAGTCACAACAGGCGCGCTGGTGCCAGAACATCTCCTTCTGACTCAGGACCTGATTCAACTCTCGGCTCAGGTCGTCTTCCAAAACTAACAGAGACTCATTAGGGGCAGCCGTAAGGGCCCGTTGGATACCATCCAAATGAGCAACCAGCCGCCTCTTCCGATGGAAGATATGACCGAAACTCCTTTTGTTCTAGAGCGAAAGGTGAGCGGTAAGCTGAGTTAAGAGGCCGCTCAAGGTTGCCTCCGATTGGCCCCAATGCTGAGCCACCACGTCCAGAAACTCTGCATGAGTGAGCCAAGCATTTTGGAACCGAAAAGGGGGAAAGCCAGGAGCACGCGGCGAGGGACTGAGGAAAGTGAGGAGCATCGGACGGTGATCAGACCCCAGAAAGGGGAGGTGACGATTGGCTGTATGAGGACAAGTCTACACCCAGCTGGACGAACCAAACATGGGATCAAAACGAGCCTGGATAAAGCCACGCCGCCACGTGAATCTCGAACTGATAAACCCCAGGTCATGAAGGCCACACCGAGACACACAGTCGCGAAAGGCTCGATTAACAACACGGGCAGAGGGGCCCCCGCCCCTCTTATCCGCAAGCTCTAGCTTCGCATTGAAATCGCCACCCACAACCTAAGGGCGAGAGATAGATTCCTCGATCCAGGACAACAGCGGCCAGAAGAGGGATGCGAAGCCGCCTACGGGTTGGCATAAACAATGGTCAAGTTGAAAGCGTGATCGCCAATCTTGACCGAGGTGTGCAGGAGTTGCTTGTGGGCGACGACCACCAAGATGTCAAAATCTGCCTTCCATAAGAGCCAAATACCACTAGAGAACCCTTCAGCATCAACCCGGAAAGAGAAATCAAAATCGAGGGAACGTACAACCATGTGGGCCCTAACACAGCTAATGCGAGGTTCCATCAAAGCCAAAATACCCGAATTATACGTTTGAAGGTGATGCTGCAAGAGGGTCTAGAATCTCGACCCTCCCGCCCCTTGGCAGTTTCAGAAAAAAAATCGACATAAAAACTGTAAACCACGAGACCATCACGTCGAAGCATCTAAGATGCTCCCGACTTCCTCCTCTCCCGGCCCCTCCTGGGGGCTCTAGGGTTCCGTCACCCCTATGTGGCGTCGGATTCGAATGGTGGCATCCTCGGCCGAGGCCATAGCAATATCAAGAGGGTCCGAGGGCAGTAACTCCGGGCGTGTTGCCTGCAGGCTCGAGGCCTCGAGCCCTTCCATGAGTGGGGTTGGTACGACCTCGGCCGAGTCCGGGTCCGTAATAAGTTGACTATCACAGACCATTTCCGAATGAGACGGTAAAACCACGCCCAGGTTTCGATCGACATCAGTGGGTTTTAGCGGGATAGTGGTACTTGAGCCCGGGTTCGGGTCCGAGTGCCAATTAGCCTGGCCCGTACCGTCCCGCTGCTGATGGGAATGGACAACTGCCTTGCCTTTAGAACCGACCGATGGCTTACGGGCCTTGGGCTTAGTGCCCGACTGGGGGCCCCATGGGCCTGTTCGTACAAGACCAGAAATAGGAAGTTGTTGTCCAAATCCAACGAGAGCTTGAGGGGTAGTAGTTGGGGGGAACTAAATATCATGTTGGGCACATTTACAGAGGAACCGAGCATGGCAAATCTCGAGCCTCCTGTTGCTCCACCTTCTTGACGTGACCCGTCCTGCTGCTGACCCATCCGGCTCGACCTTTGGCGCCTACGTTGAACATTGGTCCAAGGACCGTATCCTGCGTCGGACATGGGCGCCTGGCGCTGCTCTGACGGCCCGTCCTCGCGCCCAGAGGCTGGCTCTCGGGCGTTGGAAGGCTGCTGTGAGGATGTATCTCCGCTGGACGCCGCTGGTTTCCGTGGACAGGCGCTCAGAGGATGGCCGAGCATACCGCACGTGTATCACACTGGAGGCAACCCTTCGTAGGAAACCAGCAGAGCTTCGCCGCCAAGCTCAACACAGGATGGCAGTGGTACGTTGAGATCAACTTCAACCGCCATGCGAGCATATCGACCTCGCTGCACTTTCAACGAAGCTTCATCGAGCTTCACTGTTGTACCAACTAAATCCCCTAGCCCCTTCAATATCTACGGATGGTATCGAGCGATAGGCAGATTTGGGAGGCGGATCCAGACGACCGCATGGGTGATGCAAGCTTGGTCGACGCGAAAATCCGGGGTCCAGCGTTGAATGGCTAACACCTGTCCAAACAAAGTCCACGACCCTCCGGTGAGAGCTTTCAGAAAATCCGCTTCCTCCTAGAATTTAACTAAGAAGAAGTCGTTATCCAAGTCCACAATTTTAACTGGGCCTCTCGGCTTCCAGAGGCTACGCAGGCGGGAGCTCAAAACTGAGTAACTGATCCGACGCCCCAGAAGTTTCAGAACTACCGTTTGGACACACTAGTTATCTAGCTTCTGTTTCAGAGTGGCCGAGAGCCAAAGACTACGCCCTCTGTCGCCAATGTCAGTGGAGATATCACCGTCCTCTACCTCGACCGGGTCGTCGTCCAGCCAGGTTGGAGCATCCACTGCGGCACCCACACCAGTGCCCCCAGCAACAACCGCGCTGTACGAAGTCGGGGGTGGAGGGGGATCTTCGTCCCTTTTCCTGGTACGACCCTTCTTGGCTAGTTGACCCTCGGAAATGAGGGAGTCCATGGTGCGGTGGAGTGGAGGAACCAGAAGCATCGCAGACGCACGAAAGGCTGGAAGGAAACCAAAACAAAATCGTCAACTTTTCCATGTCATTAATATGTCTGTGACTTATTAGTTACAGTTGTGACTTTTTATTTTTTATTCTGCAACCACTATTTTGAACTTTACTTATTTATTAAATATATATATATATATATTAAGTACTAACTCTCTAGGAAGATTACTAACTAGCCCGCACAGTAAGGTGATTGGTTTTGTGGATCTCATCTTGTGTATAAATAAACCTAACTCTTCTCTTGTGGATCTCTTCTTGAACTTCTTCTTCTTCTAAGGCTTTTTGCAATTTAAGGTAAAATGTTCCTATGAGTCTTCTTTCTTTGCTTCAGACATGAAATCTTACGAACTTCTAATCTTCTCACTCTTAACAACATGTAATATAGTGTTCTATGTGTATCTATCTTGTTGTCTTTACATATCAATACCTTATGATAAAATTAGAATGATACAGAGCTTTAAGGTCGACATGCACAACTCTAGAAATAGTGAGCAAACGTTTGCAACGTATCAAGTATAAGCTTAATTTTACAGCTTATCAAGTATATTTGTTGAATTATTTTTTTAATAACTTTTGTCTAACCTTGTATCAACTACTCTATACTTTTTTAATAATAATTATTATTATTAAAAAAATTTCTTCATGTTATATGTTGTTTTCAGGTATATCCTTTGGTTATATTTTATTTATTTATATATTTATTGTAATTTTATTTACAGAATAATTTAGCGTGCCAGTTTTACTTATTTACTCTTTAACCCGCATCACTCTTTAATTATCATATCTACATTTGGGTGTACTGAAAATAGTCTCTCTACTTTATAGGGGTAAGGTTGCGTACTATCAGCCATCTCCAAACCCCTCTTTATTATGGAAATTCGGACTGGGTATGATAATGATGATATATATTAAGTACGAATGGGATGGACGACTACACATTTTCATCTTATCGCCTCTTTGATCCAACGGCTCCCATTCTTTAGCTTCCATCTCACCGTCACGCCTGTGATTTATGTGACTTCTTATTTTTTATTTTTGTAACCGCTATTTTGGATTTCACTTACTTATCATCTACTAAGGACAACTATCTGTTTCATTCAACGATTCTAATTCTTTACGCTATTACTGTAGTCACTGCTGTGACTTGTTAGTCATGGCCCTCACTTTGATGTATGGTTGTGATTTAACAAGTCACAACTATGGTTATTATTATTATTATTATTATTATTATTATTACTACTCACATGAGAAGTGTCACAGATGTGACACATATTTTGTATTTAAAAATTTTTATTGGATATAATTAATTGATTAACTAAAAATAATTAATTGATTAATTAGTTAAAATATTTTTAACACATATATAAAATATAATTAATTATTAAGTATATATAAACTAAGGACGAATGAAATAGATGACCACGCATTTCCATCTCATCGTCCCTTTGATCTAATGGCTTTGATTCTTTGGCTTCCATTTCATCGTCACGTTTATGACTTATTAGTCACAGTCGTGACTTTTTATTTTTTATCATTGCAACTACTATTTTGGACTTCACTTACTTACCATCTACTAAGGACAACCATTTGTTTCATCCAACGATTTCGATTCTTTACGCTATTATTGTGATCATGGTTGTAACTTATTAGTCACAACCCCTGACTTTGATACACGGTTGTGACTTAACAAGTCACAACCGTGATTATTATTATTATTATTAATACCCACATGAGAAGTGTCATAAATTTTTTTATTGAATATAATTAAAATATAATTAATTAATTGATAAATTAAAAATAATTGATTGATTAATTAATTAAAATATATTTAACACATGTATAAAATATAATTAATTAATTAACTAAATGATAAGTAATTGATTAATCAATTAAAATCTAATTAATTCCTTTACGCCTATGACACAATTTTTTAATTTTTAAATTAAATATCATAAAAATATAGTTAATTATAATATAATTAAATGATTAATAAAAGTATAATTAATTAATCAATTAATTACTAGTGACATATTTTCATTTAAAATTTTTTAATTAAATATACTTAAAATATTATTAAATAATAAATTAAAATGTTATTAATTAATTCATTCATTAATATTTTGGACTTCACTTACTTACCATCTATTAAAGACAACCGTTTGTTTCATCCAACGGCTTCGATTCTTTACGCTATTACTATGGTCACAACTGTGACTTGTTAGTCACAGCTCGTGACTTCAATGCACGGTTGTGACTTAACAAATCACAGTCGTGAATAATAATAACAATAATAATAATAATAATAATAATAATAATAATAATACCCACATAAGAGGTGTCATTTGGGTATTATTATTATTATTATTATTATTATTATTATTATTATTATTATTATTATTATTATTATTAACTTAAGTCACACATGGGACACCTCTTATGTGGGTATTATTATTATTATTATTAATCACGAATGTGATTTGTTAAGTCAAGTTACACTTGTGACACATATTTTTTAATTAAATTTTTTTATGAAATATTATTAATTAATTGTTTAATTAAAATATAATTAATTGATTAATTAATTAAAATATATTTAACACATATATAAAATACAATTAATTAATTAACTAAACCATAAGTAATTGATTACTTATTTAAAATATAATTAATTAATTAATTAAAATCTAATTAATTCCTTGTGACAAATATATTTTCTTTTTAATTTTTAAATTAAATATCATTTTTACAACCATTAAGTATTATTAAGGTCAGGCCTGTCACTTAAATATTGTGACTACTATTATTTATTTTTTCTGACGTTCTCTTCCTACTTCTCTGCTTCTCTTCTCTGTCAATAAATAAAGTTATTTATTAATATAGGCTTCTCTATCATATCTCGATCCCTCTAGAATGTCCTCAGTAACTATTACATCTTCTTCTTCAAAGATTTTTCGTTTCTCTTTTCTACCAAAACTCCTCTTACCCTCAAATCAGAACTGTTTTTGAAATAATGAATTATCATTTGAGATGGATTGCATGATAATTGTTTCTCATAATGAAAGCTCTCTGATTTTGTTGCCATTGACCTCTGTTTCTTACTAACTTCCAGATTTAATTGTATATATTTTCATAACCTCTGTGATTTTGTCACCGAGACCTTTATTTCTTCTTAACTTCGAGGTATAATTGTATATATTTTGGTTCTTTGTGTTTTGTTTGTTGTTGGTAGTATTAATTTTTAGCTTTTGTAGTTGGTGATTTTGGGTGATTAATGTGGCAATGTAGTTCACTTTTGAATGGTGTTAAGAGTTCTAACTGCTATAATTTCTTTTGTTTAGTGTGGAGGTAGATATACAAGTATCAGTAGTTAGTGTTCAAGATAGAAGTTATGCTCACTTGGAAATGAAAAATGTCAGTAATGGCTAGGCTTTTGGCTAAAGGAAGCTCATCACACATTCTTGTCGGTAAAGAAAAAGTGGTAAGAATCATTTGTTATTTGGTAAGTGAGTACAATTTTGGATGTTTCAATAACGTACTCATATGAGACTTCTTATTTGGCAGGCGATGTTAGTAGGCAAACACTGACTTTTCAATGCATCTATAGAGAGTTATGTGAGGCAGATAGTGTTAATTTACTTGATGAAGAAGATAATTTTTTCTCGTTCATATGTTCAATTGAAATGTATAAGGCCTTAGTTATGTCATGTCCTTGCGGTTGGAATTTTCAGATCGTATGTTAAAGAGGATTATGCTCCAAAAGTTGCAACAATTTTTCATCTTATTTACAACATTCATTGATGACTCTTTATTTAATTAGTCTCAAGTTTTTCTACTGCTTATGATTCTTGGCAGATATGCATGTCTTTGGTTTGATGCCTATGACTGACCTATGACCCATTACATCTGGTAAGATTTGACATTGCTATGAATTTTTGCGATGCCTTATTTGTTTATGAATCTTTTAGTATTATATAAGGTATGGAAATTTATTTGTGCATTTATGGGCATACAATTATGTTGGTGGCAAGTGCATATTTGTGTTAGAATATTTGTTGATATTTGTATCTACTAATATATTACAATGTTTAACACTTGAAAATCTTGATGGAAAATAGACATCCACTTGAGTATTACGCCTAAAGTAAAAAGCTGATGAAGGCCAGTCAATATGTAGCTCATGCAGGTTTTGAGGGTGGTTTTTTTGTTTTAGTTTGTCTTTCCATTTGTTTGAGCAATTTAACTATGTTATATTTGATCTCATTTGTTTTTGTACTTTTTTAATGCTTAATCTTGTACGCTCAAGATAATCGAAAATATTGTGATAAATCAAGTTACAAATCAAAGTGACCAATTTCTCTTCTTTTTTTCAAATATTTATTCCGTACTTTGTTGTATTATACACTTAATGATTGTTTAAGCATATTTCACTTTTACCATTAATTAATGTGTAAGAGCATCATACAAATGGTAAATCATGCGTGTGGCATTGTAAAATCCCGTTACCTGTGGGAAGGTTAAAATTGTAAATATGAGTCACTAAAGAGAGATTAGAAAAGTATTTCATGCTCATGCATAATATGACATTTACATACACATGAATAGTAAATTTTTCTGCACATGAAAATAACTGTACATGTATTCATGAATAATTTCGGGTATAATTGTTAATAACGGTGATTATTATTGAAAATTGTGGTTTATGTGTATTGAAGATTGATTTGGAGAGTGTATTTGTGTTTTAGAATTTTTGGAGAATTATGAATGTTTTTACATTGGAAATTTTACGGGTTAGTGGAATTGTGATATTTTGTGAATTTTGGTGATTTTAGGATTTATTTTCAAAATTATAGAGAATTATGGGATTCTTATGGAAAAAAATATAGGAAAAAAAGAAATCAAAAGAATATTGGAGATAATTGGATTGTAAAGATGATAGTTGAAGTAATTAGTTCAAAAGGAACTTGGTTAGGCTTAGACTTTATAAAAGTGACAAGTGTCACTGATTTAGTTAAATGGCTTTGGTATTTTTGTCTGAGAGCGAGTTTGATTTCAGAGAGTGAAAAGGGCATAAGTTATATGTTTAAGTGTTGTTTCGTAGCCACCTCCTTCAAATTTCCTTCCAAAACACAAAGTTTTTCATCAAATACCTTTCAAAAGTTAGTTTTGCTCTTCTTTTTCCCACACTACTCCCACTATGCTGTTTGTTCTTTTCCCCTAAGAAAAAGACAGAAGTTGGTCATTTATACAGTGGTGTACGTGAATTGCTTGGAGTTTAGGGTTTTGGGATAGTTGAAGATCTTGGAGTTTTTAACATGTAAGTATTGAATAAATCCTTTAGAGTTATAGATTTATGAAATAAATTTGATGAATTACTATTATCTGCATGAACATGGAATTTTTTTTGTATATACAGGGCTACTGTATGGATATAATGTTATTTAGTTTTGATGGATTGTTAGTGATTAGATGTTGTAGAAATGATTTTTGGAGTTTGAAATAGAAATGAAATGGTGTTTGGGATTAGTATAGAAAATTGTAGTATGAAAAAGGTAATATGCTGTCATGCTCTGTTTTTCATTGTACATGTTTATATATATGCATGTGTATATGTGAGTGGATGAGTTTCTTAGAGATGATAAAAAAAGTGGGGTTTGAGTGGAAGGGTAGTTGTAAAATAATGGCTTGAGATAGGAATGAGTGTAAAAATGATAGTTAAAGGAAAAGATTTAAATAGATGCAGAGAATGAAAATATAGGAAAATGTATAGAATGGTGAAATGCAGAGTAGAATATCGAATATTTGACTTTTTGATGATTTTGAGGATTTTGACTAAACTTGTATATTTTGGAGTAGTATGAATTTATGGTGAATGAGCTTATTGAAATGGAGTAGAAAAACTATAAATAAAAATTTAAAAGGTTGGTTTTTGAAAATTGGAAGTCTGAAAATTCTGAAAATGAATAGTAGGAGAGAGTTGAATTTTTTATCTGAACTTTCATGAATTTTTTGTGTTGCTCTAGGTAGATTTTGAAAAAAATTGTCTTTATGAAAGTTTCAGATCTTTCTTTTAGCTTTCCATTGATATAAAGTTTGTATTTTTGGAGTCTTGGATCAAAAGATATGGAGTTTAAAAGTTGAGTTTTGGTGGAGAAGACGAAGTGAGCACGAAGGTGAATTTGATGGTCAAAAAATGATTAGCACGATAGCAACATTGGAGGGCTATTAGTGATTGTCTCCATCGTACATATGCACAATGGCGACTCTGGGAGCTTTAAGGTGATTGTCGCTTGGTTAGCTATTGAACATATGATGGATTTTTGGGTATATCTTCTTCGTACGACCTTCAAATGACTTAGTTCTTAAACCATTGTACTCGTAAGACATTGCTCTACCTCTCCACCAAAATTCATATCAATCTAAATTGAATTGAGAGAGATTGAATGGAAAACGTGGGACGGGACTGACTTGTGCTCTCACCCAGTTTTTGTCCTTATCTGTCACAACAGTGACTTTTGATCTCTCATACCCTCTCACGCCCATGAATCATGCACGCCTGTGAGTGTTCTCCTTCACCTCCATGAGTTAGTTGGAAGACTCATGTTTATTTGTCCCATCAATTTACTGTTCTCCTCAATAGTAGGCATGAATTGCAATTGATCTAAACACCAGAGAGGAATTTCCAAACTGGACAATCCTGTTTCTTTTGACCATAACTTCTTCTCTAAATGTCCAAATGAGATGATTTTTGGTTTGGAGTAAACTAGAGATATAGGGCTACAAATCATATAAAGAAATCAAATTGTGATTTTTCTTCCAATATACATACGTGTCAACTTTGCATAATTAATCTGATAAGGTAGATGATAAAATTAGGTAACACTTCCTTCTAAAAAGTTATTCTCCAATGTCTTAAGTTTCTATTGAAACTAAAATCACTCAATTTGGTTCAGTAATTTGGAAGATATGCCTCAAACATTTTCGGACTATTCATATTCAAAAATACTGTACTATGTACAAGTTCCACCAGAAAATTGAACATCTTAGAGACTGAATCACAATTCAACTTTTTCATATGGTTTGTAGCTATATTTAATTAGTTTACTTCAAATTTTTCATCTCATTTGGAATCCTATAGATTCAGATATAATCAAAATATTGAGGTGTGTTCAGTAAGATAACACCAGTTCATACCATTCCAACATATTCTCTCACTTTCGTTCAATCAATCTTTTTCAAATCAATTCAGAATACTCCAATTTTTTGTGAAAAGATAGATCAATGTCTTACTAATCCATTGGTTCAATAATCAAGTCATTTGGAGGTCTAGAGAAGAAGTTATGGCCAACAGAAGAAATGATGTTGAAAAAAAGGAAAATTTTGAAAAGCACGATCCACGATAGTGCAATTTCCCATTTATCATCAAAGTCACCGTCGTGCATCACTATGCTCAAAAGTCATCGTCGTGGTGCAAATCCATTTTGAACACCAAAAGTCACCGTCGTGCCCACTTCATCTTCTCCACCGACATCTTAACTTCTAAACTCCATAACTCTAAAATTTGTAAATTTTATATCAATGGAAAGCTAAACGAAAGATATACAACTTTCATAAAGAGCATTTTGTCAAAATCTGTCTGGATTAGTACAATAAATTAACCAAAGTTCAGATCGAAAATTCAACTCTCTCCTACTATTCATTCCTAGAATTTTCAAACTTCATTTCAACTCCATTTCATTAAACTCATTCACCACAATTCACATTACCTCTAAAAATGCAAATTTAACCAAGTTCCATCAAAATCATCAAAAGAAACAAATATTAGTAGTTGATTCTTCATGTTCTGCTATACACCATTCATTGCATTTTCAACTTTTGTTCATTTTTTTCTATTTTCCTCTCAACTTTCATTTATATACTCATTTCCATCTCAATCCATCATTTTACAATTATTCCCAACCCAAAATTCATTTTCTTGATCATCCTTAAAGCTTTCACTTACCTATGTATGCACTTACACACACACACACACACACACACACACACATGCACAGTGAAGAAATAGAAAACAGAGCATACCACTTTTTCATTCTTTAATTTTCCACACTCATCCTATACACCATTTTATTGCTATTTCAAACTCCAAAACTCATTTCTACAACATCTGATCACTAATAATCATCAAAACTAAAATAACACTATATCCATATTTTTATCCCATTAACACAGTGCTCATGAATATATACACGTAAACCCCATGTTCATGCAGACGACAGTGAATTCATCAAATTCATTTCATAAATCCATAACTCTAAAAGATTTTCTTAATACTTACTTGTTAAAGATTCCAAAATATTCAACTATCCCACAACCCTAAACTCCATGTAAGAACACGTAACTCACTGTGAACTTTAACCAACTTCTGGTTTTTCTTAAGGCATAAGAAACACTTAGTAGTGGGGGAAGTGGTGAGGGATGTTAAAAAGCAAAGTTAACTCTCAGAAGAAGTTTGATGGAAAACTCTGTGTATGGGAAGAAATTTGGAGAAGGTGATAATAGGAAAAACTTAGTCTTTTAACTCTTAGATATCAAAACTTACTTCTGACAAATTATAAAAGCAAATTAACACTTGTCACTTTTCCTAAGGTCCAACTCTAACTAAGTTTCTTTTGAAACTAACTCTATTAATTCTATCTTTACAATACAACTATCTCCAATCTTCTTTTAATTCCTTTTTCCTATTTTCCATAAAAATTCATAATTTTTGAAAATAACCGAAATTTACCAAAATTTAAAAATATCACAATTCCATTAATCAATAATATTTCCAATATAAAACAAATTTGGATTCTCAAAAATACCACAAAAATCACAACTCAGTCCAATTATACCCGAAAAATGTCAATAAATACATGTACAGTTATATAAATGTGCAAAAATGTGCATGTCACAATTAACTTATGCATGACATAAATTTTCCTAATTTCTCAGAGATTTCTCATAATTCGCTATTCTAGCCTTAACATGGGTAACAGGATGTTACATTTTACACATAAAGACTGATAAATAATTGTTAGCTTTGTAGATAAGTAATGTGTAGAAAGTAAAGAAGACCAGATTTACTTGGTTCAGTAGTTTAAAACTATCTACCTCCAAGATTCCCACTGATATGGTGATTCACTAGTAATGTTGAAGAAGATGAGAAAACAATACAGAGATTGAGTGTTTTTCAACACTTGCAAGAGCCTCAAAAGTTCCCCTAGTACCCTAGCACTCTCTTATCTTTTTTTTCTCCCTCTATTCTTGCACTCTCAAAGACTAAATACAATAAAAATAGAAAATTGCAGTCTCTGTATTATGTTCTCTTTTTTTCTTGTATGATGCTTAAGTTGCTTCTTTTATAGTTGAAGACTGCAGAGCCTTTCAGTGAAGTTGCATGAATAAGACAATGACCATGTGCCTCCCACGTGACTCATTAATAAGTCATCGTCTGATTTGCATGAACCAGGCGATTGCCACCAGACGAATACCATGTGCCTCCCACGAGACTCATTAATGAACCACCTTCTGCTGTGTGTATTTGTATATCGTCTGACATAAGTAATACAACTGTGCTTTAAGTTATAAAGCTTCTGAATTGAGTTTGTCATGTATTAGTCACATAGGTGTGTCTTAAACTTTGTTGGACCCTAAACTTTTGGTAAAAATTAGAAATATTAAAATGATTTTAAATGAGAAAAAAATTGGTGAGAAAATTTATGAGTTTAAGAAAATTTGATGAATTTAAGAAAAATTTATGAGAAAAGAATTGTTTAGTTTTGATTACTTCAATATTTGAGTTGATTTATATGGGTTATGAAAGTTTAAGAGAATGATTTGATTTGAAATGGAAGTTGAAAATTGAGAAATAAAGAGAAAAGTGTAAAAAAGTTGTTAAATTAGAAAAGTTTGACTTTTTGGAGATAAAATTTGACTTTTTGATTTAGGCCAAATTGGAGAAAAAGATCTTCATAAAACTTGTAGCTCCTGTCAAGAGCCTTCTGTAGCCATAAAGTTTGATATTTTTTGATATCGGAAGTGAGAGTTATGATCAGTCAAAATTAAGTATTGTTTTACTTGGAGTTTGACTTTTTGGAGTTAAAAGTTGACTTTTTGATTTAGGCAAAATTTGAGAAAATGATCTACATGAAACTTGTAGCCTCTGTCGAGAGCTTTCTGTCGACATAAAGTACGCTATTTTTCGATATCGGGATTGAGAGTTATGACCTTCTGAAGTTAAGGTTATTTACTTTGTTTGAAAAATACTATTAAGGTAAGTTTGCGTGAGCTAGGTTTTGAGGCCACTCGTCGTATGGATTTAGTCTGAATTGGAGTAAGTGGTCTACATGAAAGTTGTAGTTGGTATTTCAATCTTTCCGACGCTATAAAGTATGCAATTTTTCGATATCGAGGCTAGGAGTTATGATCGACTGAAAATTGAAAGTTGTTTAGGAAAAGTTGATTAGGACAGAATCTTTGATTGAGTTTTTGACCTCTTTCGAGACCTAATTTGATTTT
>JANVCL010000009.1:16699064-16736257 GCA_026546855.1 Erythroxylum incrassatum | reverse complement strand
TTTCTCATTGGTAGAACGTGCCATCGAAACATCAACGCTTATTCAATAGACACTAACAAAACTAACAAAACTTTATTTCCATTGACTCTCATTCTACAGTGTGTCACCACAACTGAGTCAATTAAAATTGTTGAATCACAAACCCCACAACCCTTTTTCTTTCGACCACCCGCTATATTTTTGTTTTCCAAAAAGACTTATAAATTTGACAACTCCAACAAGTCTTTCTTACCATTCTTAAAATTCTACCGCAGATATCATTTACAAGTCAAATATACGATCGCCACTTGGCGGTCTTATATTTATCATGCCACCTCATATCAAGCAACGTCACATGTTCATATCACGTCCGTTTTAAACTAAGAGTTAAGTTAAGCACAATGCAAATCTTGTTCGCATCATATATGACGAAATCCTTTTATCTACTAAAGGATGATGTACTTATTATTTGCTTTTTTTACATTAACAAAAAGACAAATTTTAAATTTTATAAAAAATTTATGTTTTAAAAATATAAAGAAGACCAGTACGTGTGATGCTTAGCTTAGTTTAGTTAGAAGAAAATTTTTTAATGTTACAAAAAATTAATATATTTTATTTTATATTAAAATTTCTCTTTTTTCATAGTAATATCTAATTATGACATCATTTTGTTAATATGTATAATTTAAGATTTATAATAAATCTTATTAGAAAATAAATACTTAAATTAGACAAATTAACATTTTAGAAGCCGTCGACTTAACAAGTTAGAAGTGTTTCAATGTCTGTATTATAAGTGTTAAAAAAAGTATTAGCTTTAAAATTATTATGAAACTGATTAACATTTATTTTGACCTTTAATACATATTACATAATTTTAAATTATCTATAAATTATAATTTATCATAAGTATATTTGCAAAGAACTACTATTTAGTTATCGTTCACCATTGTGACATATCTCTTGAAATTAGTATATAATTTTAATTTATTTATAATGTATAAATCATATTATAAGCATATTGTGCAAAATTAATCATGTAAACAAATTATTTGCATCCTTTAATATATATTAAAATTTGTTGTTCTTTTTTAAATATATAATTATTAACTATTTATAATGTATAATTTATCATTTATTATAATATATTTCAAAAAATTAATTGAGTCACCATTCTCAAACTCCCAACTTATGGTTGTGACTTATTTTAATTTTAATTGAAATTATTATTACCTTCGATCATTCACGTATCACGGTTGTCACAATCGTGACTTAATTTAATTTTAACTGAAATTTTTATTACCTTTCATCATCTGTAGACCATTGGCATTAAAACACAATTTTACTTAAACACAATTTTACTTATACTTACTGAAGGTTGTCAATTAACTCACCGCAAGTTCTTGACAATATCTTAGAGTGCATAAATTTTTAATAACATTAATTTTAATAATGAAATATGCATTAACCTTATTTAATTATTCATTTAATAGAATATAGTAAATTTATTATCTTTAAAAAATATAGCATAATTTTTCATTAATTTATTTTTAAAATTTTACTTAATGTTAATTGTTATCAACTAAATAAAAATGAATTAAACATCCACCTAAGTAAGCAATTATATTTGTGATCTTGAAATGCATGGATGTTATTACCTTGGGAGTGAGATTGTGAAAGCCCACAAAACTGTGAAAGATGTAGTGTTTAGGCTTTTTATTTCCTTAAGGCCCACTCAGAACAGTCAAAACCTCCCCTTCTTTTCTTGTCAAACAAAGCCCTTTCAACATTGCTAAAAACCCTAAAAGAGAGCTTTGCTTAGCGATCAACAATGGCTGAGCAATACAACAGCCATCACGAAGCCATCGTCTCCAAAACCTTTCCTGTAAAACCAAAGCTAAAACCCAAATCCAAAACCCCCTCAAAAACCCCTGAATCAAAGTACTGGTCTTCCTTCAAATCCCACCAAATCCCAAACCTGGTCTCCTCAATCCCTTCCATTCAGTTTTCGCCCAAATCACATTCCCATCTCTTCGCAGCTGCTAACTCCGCTTCAATAACTCTTTTCTCCTCCCAATCCCTCTCTCCCACTTCCACAATATCCTCTTTCTCCGACGTCGTTTCTTGCTGCTCTTTTCGCTCTGATGGGTCCCTCATCGCCGCCTCGGACATCTCCGGCCTTGTCCAAGTTTTCGACGTCAAGACCCGGACCCCACTTCGCCGGCTCCGGTCACATACCCGTCCAGTTCGGTTTGTCAAATACCCTGCTCTTGATAAGCTCCATTTGGTGTCTGGTGGTGATGATGCAATCGTTAAGTACTGGGATGTTGCGGGAGAGAGTGTGATTATTGACCTACAGGGTCATAAAGATTATGTGAGGTGTGGAGATTGTTCTCCGTCTAACCCGGAGATGTTTGTTACTGGGTCCTATGATCATACAGTGAGGTTGTGGGATGTGAGAGTGGATAGTAAGAAATGGGTAATGGAGTTAAATCACCTGAAACCAATTGAGGACGTGACGTTCTTGCCCTCTGGTGGAATGTTGGCCACTGCTGGAGGGAACAGTGTGAAGATATGGGATTTGCTTGGAGGAGGGAGGCTGGTGTACACAATGGAGAGTCATAACAAGACTGTCACGTCAATTTGTGTGGGCAGAGTTAGGAAAGATGGGGAAGAGTTAGATGCAACTCAGGATAGGATTTTGAGTGTGGCTCTTGATGGGTACATGAAGGTTTTTGATTATGCAAGAATGAAAGTGACTCATTCGATGAAGTTTCCCGCCCCACTTATGTCAGTTGCAGTTGCGGGTGATTCCAGAACAAGGGTCATTGGTACTTCTAATGGAACCATTTTTTCCGGGAAGAGGAAGGTGAAGGAGAATATGGAAAAGGCTGGATTGCCAGATTCAATGGGGCTATTGAGTGTAGAGGAGCCACGGAGGCGGGTTTTAAGGCCAACTTATTTCAGGTACTTCCACAGGGGTCAGGGAGAGAAACCAAGCGAAGGGGACTACTTGATAATGAGACCAAAGAAGGTGAAATTGGCAGAGCATGATAAGTTGTTGAAGAAGTTCAGGCACAAGGAAGCTTTGGTCTCGGTGTTGGGTGGGAAGAATCCGGAGAATGTTGTGGCTGTGATGGAGGAATTGGTGTCCAGGAGGAAGTTATTGAAATGCGTAACTAATTTAGAGGAGGAGGAGCTTGGATTGCTGCTGGGGTTCTTGCAGAAACACTCGACTATGCCAAGACATTCTGGGTTGTTAATGGGGTTGACAAGGAAAGTACTTGAGATGCGAGCGGGGGACATTAAAGCTTCCGAAGCTTTGAAGTTGCATATTAGAAACCTTAAACGTTCAGTTGAGGAGGAGATTAGGATCCAGCAATCGTTGCAAGAGATCCAGGGAATTATTTCTCCTTTGTTGAGGGTTCCTGGAAGATGAAGATCGCCTCTTTCTAATTTTGTTACAAGGTATATCTTTTTTTTAATCTTCTCTCCTCATAGAGAGAAGAAGTTCACATTTTTGTGTAATCTGAGCTTGCTTTCTGTGGTAATTTGAAGGTGTTAATGGCCTTTAGAGCAAATTTTAGTCCATTTCTAAACACCTGTGGTTCAATGAGAAGCTCGAAAAGATTGTTGTCCGGCAAAATTGCTGCTCCACTTTGATGGAAACTTTCGGCGAGCCAGTATCCTTTATGAATGGCAACTACCCCAACAGAATTCTTTTAAGAAATTAAAGCCCAACCAGGCTTCGGATCGGATCAAAAGTCCAAAACTTGTCCAACTGCAGGCCTTTTTGAGCTTTTCAGGTTTTTCAAATTCTCTATTTGAAATTCAACTTTACCTTTGTCTGTAAATTCCAGATTAAAGCTAAAATGTTCTCTTAAAACCCAATCAAATCAAATTTTATCTACTTGAATTTTGAAATCATACATCGGTAGTGTTTCGGGATTGGGATTTAGATGTGGTGACTCTGGACACTTTACAAAGCTTTCCTTTCCTCAAACTTCTCGTGCGTGTACAAGGTGTTAGCTTATAACCATTTTTATCAACTCATAAAATTGTGATGTTAAAACAATACGACAACTCCGTTTACTTCATCAATTTGCGTAAATAAGATTCATACGACCCTTGAAGACAAAATTGATGAGTGATCAACAATATAAGGCCTTTTCTACATTATTCAATCAGAAATTTATGCATTGTTAATAACCATAAGGGAAAGATGACGTCAGCAGTATCTACAAACTGCAAGCTATGCACCTTAAATTTACAATCCACAACTAGATGGTAATAGTGTTATTAGATCGATGACCCTGCCGAGGCCATCTGTCAGGCGCATATCATCATATACATGAACGGAGTTACCCGCACGACCATTTTCATACATTATTTTCTAGAAGCAGAAACTCCTGCTCTCGCCTGGCCTTTGCTTTCATCTCTTGAAACTTTCAACGATCTCAGCCTGGATGATGGTCTTAATGAATGTATCAATGGAGCTTCCTCTTCTTCCTCATCATCTTGTTTCTCCTCTTCATCCTCAGCATCTTCTTGATCAGATGCACTAATTGAATCCTCTTCTTCACTTGAACCACGTCCATCAAAGAGTCTCTTTCCTTCTATATTACGACGCTTCCTTGGGCGGCCCCTGCGCCTCACACTGGGCCTGTCTTTCTCATCTGTAAAATTCATACAAATATTACCCATGCCTACCATTCTTTGAGCCCAATGTTCAACCCAAAATCAAAATAGTAAAACATTGCAGTTGAACGTATCCTCAGCTTCAAGAATCCTAAGATATGTAACAACCAATGACGAACACCATACTTAACCATTTAACCACACACATGCACTCCAGCTTGTTAATTATATTCTGATGCATGTGAAGACAGATATGAGTAGGAGAAGGCACAGAGACATTACAAGATTAGCAACCATGCAGTTAAACTAAATACAGAAATACCCACTTTCAACTAGAGAGCCACCAAAATCGTGGTAAAAATAAACAAAGTTATGTATTGTGGCTATTAAACAAACCTTCACTAAACAAAGACATTAGAAATAAACTAGAGTTAGGCATAATTTTACCTGGCAAACCTTCATGCTTTGCATACTTTTCTCTTAAGGTATCAATGAATGTGAAGTATGGTCGCCAGCCACTGGGATCTTCATCAGTGCTCACATTCTCTGTCCGGCGTTGGACATCCTTCAGGCTGTTTTCAAAATAATCAAGTGTTAGTTATAATGCATTTGCAGGAGAAAAAACACACCAAGTCATACATTATTTATGTGCCATCTTTGACCAAAATCAAAATAGCAATTCCATTCTTGCTAATTTTACAGAATCTTCTTTCACTCTTTAAAAGAGAGGGGGCTGCAAAATGAATTATTAGAGAAATTTGCTCTTACATTTCCATGACATCAGGTGCTGGAAGTTTAGAAACAAAATGGAGCGCCGCACCTTCCAGAAAAGACAACTGTTTTGGAGCATCTATGAAGGCAAACTCTATACCATCCTTGACAAGTCTTAATATATCTGATCTATGTTTGTTCCGAGCAGCTCCCACGTACATTCCAGAAAGTCGAGCTGCCAGATCCTTGCAGTCTTGAAATGACTTACGATAGGACTCGTCATCACTTTTGGCAAGATCTGCCACTGCCAGATAGCGATAATAAGCCTACTCAAATCATAAAGAAAAAAAAAATCAATGAAGTATCTATCAGTTTGTGCACAGAAAGCACAGAAAAAGAATCAATCACAGAAACACAGTTAAGAACAAATTTTTTGAAATTATACAGAAGCTCAAGACATCAAAAAATGAAACTGTTGGAAGAATGCATCTTCAATATAGCCAGAATATTTTCTGAAAGAATTAACTGTGTAGATATTGTTTAAAGGATAAGCTAGAAAAACTACCATTAAGCTGAAAATGTCAAGTCAGACACCTAGCTTGAAAAATGAAAATAAGGATGAAAACGGGCAAATCTACTACCATGAAACTGAAATGTTAGGTCAGGCACCTAAAAGCTTGAAAAATGAAAGTAAGGATGAATCCGGGCAAATCTATTACCATGAAACTGATATGTTAGGTTAGGCAACTAAAAGCTTGAAAAATCAAAGCAAGGATACTACTGGCAAATCTGTGAGCAAATTTTCCTTCTTGTACACTATACATCAACTTCTAGGAAATATGAAGAAAACCAGATATCATGCAATGCTGAGGCAATAAAATGTAACGTGGGAAAAGCAGCAGTTTGACCCAAATAAAATTGTTGATTGCCGAAAGATACAAGTCCTACCCTTTTCAAGGCTTCAAGAAAGATATTGGATATGTTATCATCTTTTTTCTTCATGACGGTGATCAGATGCTTGACAATATCTGCAACACTAGTCCCATGCATCACAAAATGAGATATGATTTCTGGAGAAAGAAACTCCTGCATTAACCACATTAGACCAAGTAAGCAAAGTATAAAACTAACGACCCAATCTAATCAAAATGTAGAAAAGGGTAGATCACCATAATTAAAGCCCATATGATGTGTAATATTGAATACCCTCAATCCCACCACGGCACCCAAATCAAAAGAAGGAAATCAAAGAACTCAAGTGAACTTCGTCCAGAAAAGCATGAAAGCTACAACTATATCTTATTGATTCATCAAAAGACAAAAGAACAATAAGTAACAAACATATGACATGCTAACATACAACATATAATCACCTTGGAAACTGTATCAGTAACAACTAACTTTGCAGCAGCTATCATAACTGCATCTCTGTTCGTCTCCTCAATGTACTCTTTGTTCATGTCCTCGTCTTCTGTTTCATCTGTGATAAATTCACTAAAAGTTATAAGACAGCAATGGAAACCAAAGTAAATGTGTGTAAACGTAAATGAAGTTAAAGATTAAAAACCATGTTAGCAGATAGGATCAGCTGCTCCACATGCTAGTTGTGACATGGAACCATGTTATGGCAAAATAAAATCGTCATAAAGTAAAAGGTACTGAGTCACCTGAAATCTTAAGTTGCTGTTCACAAAGTTTCCAGAATTTTCCAATAACAGATTCATCTGGATGAGATCCTAAAGTTTCCAGTTTTGTTGAAGAAAAATTGGCCTTTCTGAACAAACACCAAGCTTCTGCAAGTATAATTGAAACCTACACACAAAACCATTCCCATTTGATAAATATAACAGAATTCAAGAAGCATTTGAAGTTTTTTCTTACTTCACTTGATAAACATATAGAAAAGAGAAATAGCATGCTTACCCTGCAAGCCAGCTGATTTCCACACTTATTCCCTTCCTTATCTTCAGAAGTGGACTCAAGGAAGTACCCAAGTTCCTCAAACAAGGCATCTCTTTTCAAGAGAAGAGAAGATATGGATGCTTGTGTGGTACTTCCACTGTTTACAATGGCCTGTAGGGACCAGGCTACATGCAAGTACATATTGAGAAGCAGAAAACTAGCAACCTGAGAGTGCAAAAGGTTGAGTAAATGCATGGAAAATAGTGTAGTAAATCCAAATCGTTTACCAAATTACTAACCTCATCGTCCACGCTTCTAAAACTGTGGAGAATCTTCACAAGATCTTCATACATGTTCTCCATAGGCACAGACTTTGATAGCTGAAGCTCATATAACCTTTTCAAATTTACAAGTAATGAGTATTCATCACCATCCTGCAGATTTACGCATGTTACTTTTCCTCCACTTTATTATAATAGAAAAATATAACACCAAAAATGGAAACTACCTCTGCTTCTTTCATAGAAGATTTAAGCTTTGAAATTAACTCATCTTCAAGATTTTTCAACTTGTTAGAAGCGAAATCTTTCAGCTCCCCTTGACTCTCACTGGAACAAAATGTAATGGCCTTCACACAGGATCTCAGGGCCTCCTTCTCACCATGTTTGAAGAAAGCTTCTTTAATAAGGTGAAGGACATTTTTGAAATTCTGAAATGACCAACAAATAAAAATCAATATAAGACTACATTGTATGATGATGAAGACATGCAAGTACAGGCATTCAACCAATCACCTGTTCCTGTCTTTTCAAGGAATATAGTTCTAGGTTCATATGCACAATAATTTCCACGAGTGATGGAATTTTTGCTTTATCAGCCATGAATTTGCGTAGAAGCAGTGGATAGTTCTTCATCATAGCAATTGTTATGTCCTGTCTGTTGTTTTCAAATATTTCCTGGCATTGGAGGTAAAGATAGCATTGACTTCCTTTAGAAACTTACAGTTAGAAAATCAAAGGTGAGCATATTAGAATGTTACATATAAGTAAAGATTTGAGATAAAATAAGCTGAACTCAAGAGAGATCCTTAAATTTCCAATTTTACAGCTTATCTGACATTAAGCATCATAGTATTTATTCCAGGACTCAGAATAATGTTACTTGTAAGAACAATAACTATCCAGCAACTATATTTAGATAAAGGAAGATGCTTGATAAAAAGAACACCAACTCAAAAGATCACAAGTTTTTTTTTAAGGAAAATAAGCCAAGGCCAAAAAAAAAAAAAATTCATACTTTCTGAGCTTTATTGTAATACTGCTTTCGGTTGTCTGAAGCTGGAACAATTTTCTCTCCCACAGCCTTTCTGACAGATGCAAACAGAAGCCTCACTAAATTTGTCGCATCATCATCTGTAAGCTCAATCATTGGGTTCTCATCTAGGAGCATGGAAATAATACATTTCCAGTCCTGCAGACAAAAGCATAAATTGCCATCTCAAAAGCAAATAGAAATTGCAATTTAACCAGTAACTATCTGCATATCTTCTTGATAGATGCATGCAGCAATTTATTGTAGAAAAAAGTTCTTTAGAAGTTACTGTAAAAAAAATAGTGCAAGTCCCAAGGAATCATTCAGCTAAGGATCCTAGCCATGAGGTCAGGTAGAGTCCATTCCCACTCTGATCTTTCTACACAGACAAGTTGCATTCTATAGTTGAGAAGAAAATAATACCTTCATTGCTTTCATGTACTCCCAGACATCATCAATAACATAGATACTCAGTATTGGGTCTGTTGAAAATTCTCTTAAAATTTGTAGCATTCTACTAAGATGAACCTCAGAAGTGTCATTGTCACTGCCTGGAACAAAATCACCATGAGTTAAGTGCTTTGGTTCATGGAATTTAACAAAATTGCAATTTAAGAACAAACCTCTTGAGCTAGATTGGGAATTATTGAATTTTTGTGCAATCAAGTGGTCATACACCAATTCTCCAATGGCACGCCTGATGTCTGCTGGTTCATCAATAAGTAGGTCATATAAAGGACCCAAGTCATCATCAGGTAGAAGCTGATGCCTGTTACGAAAAACATTTTCAATCTGGATGACTATTGCAAAAGATAACGAAGATTGGTTTTTAATACAATATCCATTACTATACACAAAAATGAATGTCAAGGGAGTAAAGTAAAAAAGGGTTAGCTAAATGCTGTAACCTGAGTAGTTGTTTTACAAGTCCAATGGCACATACAGCAACTGAGACATCAACATCATCAGCAAGCTCAATCATCCGATTGGAGAATCTCTCAGTGAATAGACCAAGAGTGGGTACATTCTCATCCACAGCATAAAGATTTTGCAATGCAAGAACAGATGATTTTCTTACACCAGCATTCTTATATTTCAATGAATGAAGAAAAGCAAGTTAGAACTCTCACACACAGAGTAGAAATTAAGAAAGAACTCGTAGTAAATAACAGAGCATCCCTTACTTTATCATTCAATGTCCATCCAAGATACTTCAAGTATAAGTCCTGCAGGAAAAGAGATGGATATGATAAAATCCACACTCCCAATGACTCGATGCATGACGTTCTGATATTGGGATCAATGTCTCGGTACCGATGCACAAATAACCTTCAAAAAGAAACACTAAGATAATCCATGTGTTTGAACTAATGAAAAAAGCATACACAGTACAAAGAAGGCTAGGAAAAGGAGTAGTACCCAGTAAATATTTTGCGCATCATGTCCTCTAGTACAACTATCTTGTCGTGGGTCATTGATAACCTTTTATTTAGTGACTCTAAACGGGGTCCCTCCGTTCTTTTCTTCTTTTCAGCATTTAACTGCCTCTGAGTAGTTTCTCGTTGTGTGCCAAGCATTTTACCAACAGTAATGAAGGATGCCACAAGTTGTAGACCCATCAAAGAAGCAACTTGGCGGTAAACTCTCGGAGGAGTACTGCACAGTATCATATTTAGGAAATTCAGTCACAGAGAGATGTTTCATCATGTTTAACTGCAACGTTGAAAATCCCAAAAACAAAAGAAATAGTACTGACCATGACAGTGCTATTATATAGTCCATGCATTTGTCAAACAAGATTTTATCAAACAGTGGTCCATTTTGGCACTCAACGACCAGATTGTCCCAGAAGGACAAGATGTTATCTTTGAAGTTTCTAAAATCCTTCCGCTTTGAATTTTGATAATCTTCAATTTCCCCCTAATGATCAAAGAGAAGTTAACATTGTGGGAAAAAATTTTGGTCAATGAAGTTAGGGAGGCGGTAGTGTAACCATATCTATAAATTTTATTGGAAAAAGAATAAAGAAACGTAAAAAGGAGACAGGAACAGAAAGTATGAGAGAAAGGAAATGTACTCTTCTAGCGAGGTTGACTAGAGCAACCACAACATCATCTACATCAGTCTCATCCAGCACATCTTTGTTGATATAATATTTAGCACCACATGCCTGAAAAAATATCCATTTCATTAGAAAGAGAGGTGCATTAGATGGAAAATTTAGCTCACTTTCGCCAGGTACCAATCTTCAGGTCTTATTTAGGTTTAGAACTTCACTTCTTTTGGCCATTAGAATCTGTTGAAACAAAGAAAAAAAAATACCTCAAAGAGCATGGTTAAGAGTTCAACCATTGCAGATTTTTTATCTTTTTCATAGCGCTCAACCCATCGCTTTACTGTCTGAGAAATTTGTTTGCCATTACCTTTAATAACATCTGCACAAATTATAAAAATAGTCAATTGACCCAAATAAAGGTAATACGATACAATGTCCTTTTATTTATTTTCTTGTCTTTTTATCATTTCTCTCAAATTTTCAGTATGTTAAAATATAACGCTCAAAACTTAGTCATTTTCCCAACTTTAAGTTTGAATCCACACCCTGATCTTGCAAACCCTAAACAAGCGTGTACAAACAAATCCACCATCATTGTCTTGCAAAGAGAACCATAGTTCGTCATTCAACTACCCAAAGAATGCGTCAGTTACCAATCAAGGTATGGTCGGACTTGTGAGCGGAAGCCAAAGTTCCTTCCGAAGCACGACTCCGTTTAGCTTTGGGCCGAACCTCTTGGTCGACAGAAGTTTCGTGGTCCACCTGGTTGCGGTTAGGGCTCTCATCGCTGGCATCGCTAGTTCTCTCACGGTTCTCTGCACCACTGTCGCTGGCTTTGCTTGCGGTCTCACTCTGCGCCCTACTCCTCTTCTGCTCAAAAAAAGAAAGAAAGAAAAATTAGGCTCACACGCAAAACTCCGAGGCAACCAAGAAATTGACTACTTACATGAGACGCGTCGGCCATGAATTAGGGTTTGCAAATTGAATTGGGGGGAGATGATGGGAGAACAGTAACTCCCGCCAAAAATGTAGATATGTGAGCTATTTATTTCGTCGTAGTCGCGGAGTACTAGAAGGGAGAAGAACTGAGGGTGGGTGAAGCTTATATTTGGATCTGTGATATGACCCGTGCCCGCCCCGATCCAAGAGCTTATTTACGAATTATGATCCACACATAATCAAGCCTTTTGTGCGTTCACTAACCGTTTGGCATTCACGTTCGGTGTTAGATTATCAACAACAATTGAAAATTATATTAATATTAAGTTTTATTTCTCCAACTGATTTTATGTTTATAAAATTACTGTTAAAATTCTTCAGAATAAAGTCATAGTTGTACAACGAAGAAAAGACACGAGACAACCTTCACGCTTATCTATAGAACGAAGGTTTTTACTAATTCAGAAAACGATCAGAAGAAGAAATAAACCACACCCGCTTCTTCAAATGACCGCATGAATTTGAATACATATATATTGACAGTTTCGTACTAGGGAACAGGGCTCAAATTTAAAACCCCTCTTTTTTGAACTGTATGTGGCATGAGGAGTAAACAGAATGCCCAAACCCCAATTCTGAAACGCAACGAGATTTCGTTCAACAACATGCCACCAGGGAACATTCAAGACATACTGGCCATGGAATTCATTAGTACTTGGTAGCCTTCTGGTATTGGCGTCTGTGTCCGCACACACTCTGCCAATATAGGAACATCAGAACTGAGGTCTAGAAACCTTGCCATAAAGAGGAGGAAATGAAAATCAGAAATTCTCTTCACAAATGGAAGATTTTTCATCCGGTCAAGTTGATTCTTCAATGCCCTCATTGTTACTTCAGTGGCCCTGTTCTCAACAGGAAAGGATGATGAAAGAGGACCCTGTAGCAAATAAGACACAGTGAGGCCATTAAGTACTCAAGACCCTGCATATTAGACTAAACAATTAATGCTTGCCATTGAACATTTTGCAGAGCACAATGCCAATAAGATAAACCATCCGCCAATAAGGGAACAATCAAATAAATGCACCCAAAAGAAAAGGCCAGAACTCATATAATATAAGATAAATGAACTCATTTTCATTTCTTTTTCCTTCTTCTTAACTAATGAAAGGCAGCCCATGAAAGAACGGGTAATCACCCTCCCAACATATTTGATCCCCAATATCATTCATCTTCCCATCCTCCTCTTCCCAAGTAATAAAATCACTAGAAACCAATAGGTCTAAATAATAGAACCTACATGTTTACTGTAAGGTTAGATGATACGGATAAATGAGGAACCTCCTCTTCCCAAGTAATAAAATCACTATAAACCAATAGGTCTAAATAATAGAACCTACATGCTTACCATAAAGTTAGATGATAAGGATAAATGAGGAACATCGTTTCCTTTAACCATCTTTTATCTCAACATCCATTCATCTTTCACTGCCTCTTCTTCCCAAAATTACCAAGAATTGGTACAAGTTAAACAGAAAAGGAAAGCCTTCAAAATAAACACATGGGAGAACAAAGTATGAGTTTTGAAAATAGTCCAGATAAGAAAAGGTGATGTGTCCTAGTTAGCCTCCAAAATGTCCAAGAAAACTCTGTAAATTGTTGTATATTAAATCCATGCAACATTAGTCTACCCAATACCATCATTTAACCTAAGCAACTAATCAGATGAATCTTAGATTAAGAAAGTTACAATCAAATCTCTAGGAAGAAGGCTAGACAATAGTCAACTCATTCCTAACATATTTAACTCTTAACTTTACCTAAGATCACATGGCATGCAGAACCTGATATATGCAGTAGCAGATTCAAATAAACAATAATTACAATATACCAATCATGCTTATCCTCTAACAGCTTGAGAATAATTACATCTGATTTTCCCTTCCATTTTTTTTTCTATAACCAGTAAGTTTATACTCTTTCTTTCAATATAACCAGGATATAAACACTTTCTAGTGATATCTCAATGAAAGTAAGAAACAAAAAGTTTGAGTTGCTGATTTAGCAAATTCTATCCATTTGATCATTGTCTTAAGGCCACAATCAAACATATTTTCTTTAGCCAAAAGGTCCAGTTGCCCATCAAAATATGATTACTAAGAGTGAAAGCTTGCTGAAATAGAACTTAAATTAATCAAGCACAACAAATAACCAAGTAAGAAAGCACCAAGATCCAGAATCTCATCAGGAAACATGAACTCCACAAGCGAAAAAAAACAATTAGAAGTTGGTTAAAACGCACCTCGTGATCTAATATCTTAACCACCACCAAGAAAAAATCATTATCGACCTCCCTAACATCCTTCACACCAACAACAACATCCTTCTTCATCTTAGACAACTTTGGATCGTCATCCTCCCCAATCTCAGTCTCAAACCACCCTTCTCTAAACAACCTTATGCACATATCACTCATCTGAAAAGCCTCAAAGTGTACATCAGCCCCACCATCCTCATTCACCTGTAGCTTCACAACAGCAGTAACCCACTCCTTCAATTCGCTTTCCGCGTGAAGCTCTGCAGCTTGCAGAACCTCCCTGTTGGACAAGGTGTAATCCTTCTTGTCCTGCATTATCGTCTGTGTGAATATAAACCCTACCCTCCTCATCCCCAAACCACTAGCAATCGCATCCACCAATTTTTCCTCATCGGGGTCTCTCAAAAGCATCAAATTTTCCTCTAAACCCTGTTGGGGCGGTTCGTATATGAAATTCACTTCCACTTTACCTTCATCAGACAAAGTTCCGTACATAAACCCACCTCTTTTAACCGCAAAAGCTAGGGTTTCATTAACGTAATGCTGAAACACGTTAGCGCAATCGCGATCAAACGACACCGACTCGCAATGCGGAGTCTCTTGTCGTGAGACTCGCATCTGTTTGGCGATCAGATCGTCGACGGTCATCTTCCGGCCGAAAGAACCGGCAGGAGTGACGGCAGGTCCGGCGATGGTTCGCTCTCCATCGTGCGACAGGAAGACGATGGAGCCATGCCCCACATTAAGGGCGGAGAGAAGGGTGTTGGGGTCCGACATGTCGGTGAACCGGAGTAGGTCGGATGGGGATTTAGCGAGGAGGAGGTTTTGGTTTGTGGATAGGGTTTGATTGTGGATTGGGATTTGAAGGTGGTTCTGAATTAGGGTTTTGAGCTGCGATACTGTAACGTTGGCGTTGTCGACCGAGATTCGCTCGAGGCCGTCTCTGCTACGAATTCGGATCAACATCTTGTGGATTATGGATGAACTTAATTGGGGTTTTATGTAGAGAGGAAACTGGGAGAGAATTGAGACTTCTAAGGTTTTAAAGAGGAGTAAGAAGAAGACAGAACAGTGAAACAGTCATCTTTTCCACGTTATATATAATTCTACAACATTCTAAAGGAAAGGAATCCGGTCTTGCTTGTGAAGTTGGCGTACCAGTTGCATTGGGATTTCCATTTTCCACTTTACATAACGAAAAAGGATTACATTAGAAATATACGTTGCTTGTGCCAAATTATTATTATTATTTTATTAAAAATTAAACTGTTTTACTTATTTTAAAAAACTTTTTAATAATTAGAATAAGTAAAAATAGTATCTATATGTCCATATTAAATAAATATATAACAAGTGTATCCCAATTAGCAAGTAAAATAACTCGACCATTTATTTGTTTGGATGGATTTTTAGGAGATAAATAAGCACTTTTTTTTTTCTACAAATGACTTTTTTAAAAAATAAGTATTTGACAGTAAAATAAAAAAGCATTTCCTTAATAGGTATAACTTTTTAACAATCAAAATCAAAATTTAAAAAAACTCAAATTTAGAGTTTCTTAAAAAAAACCTCTTAAACGACTTTTTCTTATAAATTTGTCAGATTAATTAATAAACTTATTTTTAGTCCCTTTTGTTTTTATGTTTATCACATAGTTCTTACAATACCTACAAATACATCTTCACGTTTATTTTGCAAATTCATCTTTTTTATTTGATTTTTTATATGTTTTAATATTTATTTTTATATTAGTTTTACTTATGTTATAACCTATATAAAAAATTTGGATAGATATATTTTTATTAATGTTTTATATAATTTAAAATTATATAATAATTAATATATTGTGATTTACATTTTGTTTAGTATACTTTAAATAATTTTTATATGCATAAATAATTTTTATTACAAAATAAAATATAGTAAAAATTAAATGTATTTTTTATTTTTATATTGTCAAATAATCTACTGTACAATAATCTACTGTACGAAGCTCTTTCAAAAAAATTCTTTTTAAAATAACAGCCAAATAATTAACTAACTTATTAAAAAAATTCTTTTTAAAAAAGATTTAAAAAAACTAATATAAATTTTACTAATATAAATCCAACCAACCACAGGCTTCCTATGTTTTCGGAAAAGGCATAGGCAGGGGCAACCTGTTAATCATGCGTTGGGTTCAGTTATAGATACTCTGGCCCATTGTCTATTTCTGAGCAAGAGTGGGCTGGTATTGTTTTGTTCAATCTGAGGCCAGAACAAGATGAGAATTTCTTGGAAGGATCAAATCAAATCTCAAGATGGCCCACACCAACCCAAATATTTTCTCCAACACCTTTTCAAAGGTCTTATCAATTATCACAGTTGTTAACTAAGAAATACGAATATTTGTAATGATTTTTCTAATCCCAAACAGAAACAGAATTATTGTTCGATTTTTTTTACATTGAAAAAAATTATGATTAAATTAATACTAAATCATTCCAATAAAATTATTATTAAATTATATAAAAATAATAATACATTATCACGTTTCTAATGACTAATTATATAATAATTTATTTAAAAATAAAATAAAATTTCAACAAAAAGGATTTTCAAAAATATAATATAATAATATTTTTTAATAATAAAATAATTTCAGAATAATTAAAATCATGATGACTGTAGCTACTGATTATACCTAAATAAATGATTATAGGTTTTATTATTAATATTAAAATGTGCATATCAATGAAAATTAACAAAATTTTAATATAGTTAAAATTTTAATTAATTTAAAATTATGTTTATGATATTCATAAAATATTGGATTGTTTTCAGTATTTTTAAATATTTTAGTTTAATTTAAATTTGAAAAAAGTATATTTTTAAACTTAATATTTCATCAAAATATTAATTAGACTCTAACATTTTAGAGCTTTTTAAAAATTTTAATATTCCAAAACTATCTAATTTTAATTGTGAAATAACAAAACTCTTACGGCCTGTATGGTTGTTGTCTCCGGTAGCTAGAGACGGAACGGAACAAAAAATGGTAACAGTGAGCTATTTGGTTATGGTGAACAGAACAGAGAAAACTGTCTCCGTCTTGAGGACAGAATGTGTTTGATTACAGGGGACAGAAAAAAAAATAGTGCAAATGACAAATATGTCCCTGATCCTTAATATGATTAAAAATATGTAATTTATTGATACTTTTATTACGAATAGTTTGTATTAGTTAAAAAATTAACAAATAATAATAATAACAATTTCAAATTAATCACGAATAACAATAATAATTGTTGTTATTATTATTTTAATAACAACAAAAATAATAACATTAATAAATAAATGAAAAATGTATAATAATAATAAATTTGAATAATAATAAATACAAATTATATAATAATAATAACAACAACAACAACAACAACAACCATAACAACAATAAGAAATTTATAATAATAATAAAAAACAAAATGTATGATAACAATAATAATAATATTAATAATGATGATGATAATAATAATATTAGTAGTAGTAGTAGTAATAATAATAATAATAATAATAATAATAATAATAATAATAATAATAATATGATAATTAATTTTGTATAATAAAAATAATAAACAATAAATAATAAATAATAATAAGTACAAAATTAATAATAATAATATACAAAATTAATAATAATAATAATAATAGTAATAATAATAATAATATAATTAAGAATAAAACATTTGCTTATGTGGGAGTAGGGATATTTTTGGAAATTGCTTATATGTTTTGTCTCGGAGACGGAGACAAAAGCTTTTGTCCTTCCTTTTTTAGAGGAACAAAAATTTATGTCCCTGTCATCCGGAGGCCGTGGACAGAAAATTGGAGACAGCAATCAAACGTCATTGGAGACAGGATTTTTACGTCTCGTCTTCTGTCTCCACTGACAGAAACAGGAACTAAACATTACGTAAAAGATATTTGTATATGGGGCTTGTAAATTAGTCAAGGTTAATCACATGACCTGATTATGGAAGATAAAGCTTTTAAATTTATGGAAATTCTGTACTTTTGGAAGTGAAAAATCATCAATATCTCCATGCCTAAACCCGTGGTCCAACTCATAAATAACCATAGATTCATATTCCCCTGTTGAGGGGAAAAGGGTGAAATTGTCCCAAGAGGAGTTCGAGTCACGGTTAGAAGATTGTTACTCAGCTAATGATGGCGGATTAGGAGTGAAGTCATGTTAAATCTGTAAACATCAGTTGAATCAAATTTATACTTGATTTGGTATACCACTGTTATCATAAATTCTTCAGTTTTGAGTAGATCATATGATAGGCCTATTTCCACCATTGAAATGGTGAAAAAGATTGCAACAGACACTTTGTTGGATGAGAAGCGCATTCATGTGGAATGGTCACTTTCAGTGTAGGTTATCCAAAGAGGCTTAGGTGAGAATGAGAAATGCAACATTTATGCTAAGGTAAGGGCGTGGAAAACGGATGGCTCTGCATCAAAGACAATTAACTTTTGTTTGTTTCATTTGGTGGGAGAAGGAGAAACATATGAGCTTGCAAACTTTGTGATTCATTCTTAGACAAATTTGAGTACAGGAAACATTAAGAACATAACAAAAAGAGAAGTGGGCATATGTAAGATAGAACAGGCAAAAATGTCAATACAAGTTGGATTTAACTTTGATTTTAATTTTAATTTTCATGTTTTGAAAATTATTATTTACCCATTTAATATTATTTAATTATCATATGATTTCTTTTATTACATTCTTTTGATTTTTTATATATTCATAAGGTATTAAATACTTCTCCATTGTCATTGTTCCCATTTGAGAAGTATGTTGCTTAAACAACAATTCATTCAACAATAAATTGGTAGAAGGGAAAAGGTTTTTGAAAAATTGAATTCATCAGCTAAGAGAGACAGGGATTGGTGTTGGATTCCGTTTCATTAAGGTCACCTCACCTCATCCACATGAACTTTTGTCCCGCTTCTTAAAAAAGAGGCGTGGTTGGTGCCCTATTTAAAGACATCACAAAAAAATTAATAATAATAATTCAATTTTAATTAATTTTTTATTGATCAAATTAAAAAAATTAAATTCAAATAAACATTTTTATCTAATCGAACTTAAATATTTTAACTCAAAAATTCAATTCAATTCAATTAAAAAATATTTACTTTGAATTAGGCAAAATTATCCAACCTTAAGAGAGACATCAAAACGTGATTTATGTTTGTGAAGGGAAACTCTCGGAGGGTGAACCTTAGAGTAATGATAAAATTACTCTTTTATGACCAAAAAGTTACATGTTTAAGTTACAAAAATAGTTTTTTCGTAAAAATACAAATAGAACGTTGCATACATTAATAACCATTTTCTGGCCCTCACAAAGCAGAAAACCTTATACACTAGAGTACGAAGGACGAAGAAGAAGAAGAGAAAGTCTCACGTACAACTTTTTTATTTCTCTATACTCTTCACTTTCTTTTTGATATATTGTTATTTGAGCAAATATTGGGTGAAAACCTATTATTCTATTTATCTTTAATTATATTAGATGAATTAGTGTATAAAGCCTGACAAATTCAAGTTAATTTATTATTTTTAATTAAGAGCTTGTTATGATTAATTTAAATTATGTTTATCACATATTTTTAAATTATTTATTAATTTATTAAACATAATAAATAAAAGAATAGTAATGCTATTAGTTAACTAAAAAAAAGAGTTAAAATATGTCCTAATCAATGTAATGAATCACTTTATAAGCGGAATCATTGTCAGTAATAAACTGAAAATTGTTTTCTAGCCTTACATCATTCACAATAGGGGATCCTAGGTATTTTCCTATTATTGATGAGACTATGCAGAAAGCTAAAAATGTGACAAAGTTTATTTATAATCGTGCATTGATATTGAATTTGACGAGAAAGGAATTTACCAATGGTAAGAATTTGTTTCGTTCTGCTATGATAAGATTTGCAACAATTTTCTTATTACTTCAATCTTTTGTTTGGATGAAGAAAGAGTTAAGATAAATGTTTACAAATGATAAGTGAATTTCATCTCAGCATGCTAGGTCTAATATTGGAGTGGAGACTTGTAATATTATACTGGAAGATAGAGAATTTTGGTCTCAATGCCAATTTATTATTCGAGTTTGTGAGCCTTTGGTGAGGGTACTTCGCTTGGTTGATAGTGAAGAAAAGCCAACAATGGGTTATATTTTTTATGTCATGGAGCGAGCGACAGAAGCGATCAAGGCCAATCTGAAACATAGGTCTTCTTTATACACACCATATCTTTCAATCATTAATGAGAGAAGAGAAAGACAACTTTCTCCTTCATTGTTTGCAGCTGGGGCATTTTTGAATCCTAATGTCTATTTTAAACTAGATCTTACTATGCAAGCTGAAGTTAATAGAGGAATACTTTTAACTATTACAACAATTGTTAGCATGGACGTGATGCAAGATCTTTTAAGCTTACAAATGGAGCTTTAAAAGTTGTCTTATGAGATTTTGAAATGCTAATTGCTATTCGACAAAGAAGAAAACTTTTTCTAGGTATCAGTTATTTCCTTTTTCTTTTTTGTTGAAAATTAATTATTACTTTGTTTTATTTATAACACTACTTTTGTTATCTCATGACTTACAGTTTTTTGGTGGGATCAATTTGAAAATAGTATTCCGGAATTGAAAAGGTTTGCAATTCGAATTTTAAGTCAATGTATGAATATAACAGGCTGCGAACGAAACTGAAACACATTTGAATTTATTCACTCAAAGAAAATAAATAGATTGGAGCATAAGAGGTTGAATGACTTAGGTTTTGTTTGTTACAATTTAAAACTTCGGGAAAGGTATGTTATTATCATTATTAATTTTGATATAATTTCTTATAATTTTCTAGTAATTAAATTTTATTGTTTACTAGGAGTCTTAATAGCATAAGTAGCTCAACTGATCCAATTTTCATTGATAATATTGATCTTTCGACGGATTAAGTTTCTGAAGAATCAAATTTGGTAGATATCAATAACTTGGAAGATAATCTTGGATGGGAAAGCATTGACATGTCATTTGGTGTATTAAATTTGAATAATAATGATGATGATGCTCTTCTTAATGATGAGGATTTTGTACTAAATAATAACTGAGGTCAGTGTAGTTATAGCGGGTATCCTCCCGTTGATGATTGAATTTCGTTCCAGGTTTTTATTTTTCCTCTTTTTTTAATTTTTCTTATATTTGATGTTTATGTTAAATTCTACATATGTAATGTAATTGTAAATATTTTTTTTCAAGTTTAACTTATACTTGATTGTTTTTTCGTCATGAACTCTTTTTGTAAATTGTAACAGTTAAGGATATTTATTATTCTTTTTTATTGAATATTTTGATGTAATTATTATTTATTAAAATGATGAAATTGTATGATTGTAATATTTTAAATCCTTTGTATTATTCTTAATTTTATTTTTGTATGATGATTATTGTCTTCTTATATTAATTGTGGTTATTATTTATATATATAATATTTAAAAATTATTGTTATTTCAAATTAATTGTGATTATTATTTATTATTATCATTTTTGGAAACAGGATTGATGTAAACTTGTAAAATATATAGTACAACTTTACAATATACCAATGAACTATTTGCAAATTTTAAAAATTTTAGGGACTATTTTATAAATTTAAAAATTACCCAAAATGATACCCGATGTTGACCGATACTGGTACAATACCGTACCAAAACTTAATTCAATACCAAGTCTAGTACAGTATTTGCAACTTTGCCCGATACCAACTAGCGGCCTGTATTTTCTATTTTAAAAAAATCAAGGACATTTTTTGCAAAAATGAACTTTTATTAAAAAGTTAATAAATCTACCATTCACTAGTTCAAGTAATCATTTCTTATAATAGGAAAGAGAAGAAAAAAAAAGCAAAAAAATGAAGTTATTGAATTAAAATCCAGATCAATAAATGGTCAGAATGCAACTTATTAAAGTTGATAGAACCACTCAAATTTATATACTACAATATTACCTTCAAAACAAAAAATATTTAATGGTTTATTAATATTATATGAGTCAGATTCAGTCAACTTCCAGAGATTGAGTGGTACTTAGAACAGCTTCTGTGTTGGCTTGTGATTTGATGGAACTTCCCAGTGCATTGGGTTAACTACCAACCACCAACTTGAATTTATATTCTAATAATAAACCATCTTATTTTTATATAGTAGAAAAATAATTTTTGATAGATTGAAATATAGTATAAATTAATAATAATACCAAATATTAATAAATACATATGACTATACACATAAAAAGAATGCAATACTTCAAATTTGATGAATCATAGGTTAATAATATATTTTTAAGATATATAGCAAGTAAAAGGTATATACTATATATAGCAAACCTCCTATGTGATTAATATTTTCTAAAATGTGCTTTTATATTTAAATTTATTAAAAATAATTTGTAATATGCTAAAAATTTTAGTTAATTGTTTTTAATATAATTCATCAATATTAAAATCAAATTAGAGTAATCATGCTAATTTTGTTATATATTTAATAGTTAATTACATAATAGTTTATGTTAAAATAATTTGATAAAATTCAATGGTTTTTAATATTATGAGTTATTTTCTAATAAACATCTTTACATTACAAATAAAATTCATTTATAATAAACATTTTTTCTACATTTGAATAATAAAACACGAAGAAATATAAAAGTTAAAGTCAATATATCCGATGCACAAGGCTTCTCTTTTGTGGGGATCTACGGTGAGTCATAATGTATATAATTTTTCTCCTATCTTTTTACAAGAAGACTATTTCCTTGACTTGAATATGTGATTTTATAGTCACAAATAAGTAACTTTACTAGTTGCTCTGAGACCCATGCTCTTGCAAGTATATAAGTATTATTTGATATTTCATTTATATACATTTTACTATTTTCCATATAATTATTTTATAAATTACGAGCAATAACATCCCTCTCATTGAAAAGCCTAAAAGCTTCATTAGTATCTTTTCCTTATACACTACTTTTAACCATGGTTTTAAAAACCAGATCGGACCAGCCGGTCTGATCGGTGACTGGTCGGTTATTCAGTTCGATTTAACTATAAAGATTGGTATGTAATTGAACCAGTCTGAACCGGTCAAAATTGGTCAATTGGCCGATCGGACCAGTCCGACCACTGGTTCAATCAAATTTTAATTTTTTTAATTTTTTAAATATTTTTAATATTATTTATAATTAAATATAACTATTGCATAATTATGACGTTACACCGGTTCGACCGGTGGTTGAATCGGTTGAACTGATCAAACCGATGATCAGTAAAAATTTCGATTCGATAACCGTTCTGAGTTTCAGAACACTCCTTTTTACCTTTGAGAAGCTTAAATACATATTAGTAACTAAAAAAGAGAATCCAAAAGTAAACACTGGAGTTTTAAAAAAAAGTATATCAGAACAAAGGTGTGGATAGTTAAGCTGGCAATGAAGGTGGTCAGCTAGATATCACGTAAGAGTCCATCAAACGGCCATTAATTCCTTCTCGAACCGTGCATTGATGACCACCATTAATGACCCTCCACATCCAGTTGTCATTTCAGCGAATCTTTAATACAGTTCAGTGAGAGAGAGAGAGAGAGGTGTACTGTATACTTCTGTTGGTGATTTGGTGGTGCTCAAAGAAAAGCTTAGTTTTTCTTTTTATAAGTGTGTGTGTGTGTTTTTGTGGTTTAACATGATTTAAGAGAAGTATATATAAGTGAATGTGACTCAAACACACACAAACCAAGACCAACCAGAAGCAGCCAAATAGAAGGAGAAAGCAATCTGCAGGAGTTTCCTTCTGTGAATCTCAGTTTGGCTTCTGTCTGTCTACTGCACTTTCAATGGCTTTTCTTGGGGCTCCAAATCTACTGCTCAAGCTGTTTCTATGGCTTTTGGCTCTTTCTTCTTCTTGTCAAGGTCTCTTATTATTATCTCCTTCTCCTGCTCCACCTATATATATGTATATATTCTTCCTTGTCAATTCACTGTCACCTTTCTCTCTACATGAGTTCCTATTTACAGTTCTTTTACTTTTGAATCTCTTCAACTGGTAATGTTTCTGTTGCTTAAAACTGACTGTAACACCTGAAGTTGCAGAATGTGAGTCCTTGTTCTTCTTCTGCTGCTTCTTGTTTCTTTAGTTGGTTTCGAAAAGTTTAAGGGTAAAGAGCGCAAGTTTTTACTATTAAGAGCCAATCCAGGAGTGGAAACAGACCTGTCGTTAATGGTGAACAGATTGCAGATAACGACATGTTAATTTGGAAGTGGTTGGACTCCTCAATTCATGTGTGGATAATC
The DNA here is from genome assembly GCA_026546855.1 of Erythroxylum incrassatum. Lineage (NCBI taxonomy): Eukaryota > Viridiplantae > Streptophyta > Magnoliopsida > Malpighiales > Erythroxylaceae > Erythroxylum > Erythroxylum incrassatum. The sequence goes on along the minus strand of JANVCL010000009.1, from coordinate 16,712,000 downwards.
TTACACGCAGCTCAACCCTCATTAAATAAGCCATACTGGTACCTAAATTACAGTGTTTAAATCTCATTAATGGTGAGGCTATTTGGTTTGGTTGTAGGTGATGAGAAGTACTACTTGAAGTATCGATACCCTTTTATCAAGAAAGCCAGCAGTTTCTCTTCATCACCTTCATTCTCATCGAGCAGTGGATCAGGCAATGTCTACGATTACATAATCGTCGGAGGCGGCACCGCAGGCTGTCCGTTGGCTTCCACACTGTCTCAGAACTTCAATGTTTTGCTGCTGGAGAGAGGTGGTGTGCCATTTACCAATGCCAATGTCTCCTTCCTCAGGAACTTCCATATCACACTTGCAGACATATCACCAACTTCTGCTTCACAGTTCTTTGCTTCCACCGATGGAGTACTCAATTCCAGGGCCAGGGTTTTGGGTGGTGGCACTTGTATCAATGCAGGTTTCTATTCCAGAGCAAGTCCAAGGTACGTGTCTGTGTGCCCCAAAACAGCTAAGTTCATGCAAAATTTTGTCCAAGTCTCACCTCCATGTGATGTGTCAAATTCTGAGCTCATGGAGTGCATGTTCATGGAGACCCTGACAAGTGTCTGCCATAGCTGGCTCACTTGTCGGGCATCAGTCAAATGATGCTGTAATGTTTAACATGACAAATTAGTTTGAATCCTTATCTCAGGTTTCAGTGATGGAGTAAACTAACCTACAAGAGAATTCAATGTATGAATTTAATAAATATGAAATATAGTCATTTTTTACCCCAAAAATTCAATTTTCAAATTTAAAATATAGAAAAATTAATCAATAAATTAATAAATCTGGATTTATTAGAAATTGCATAAAGAGTTTGAGTTTGAGTTGGACTAGTACTCTTAAATATATAGATATTTCTCTTATAGTATAGTATCATATTCTTTTTTGGGACTTGAAAGTACTCATATTCTTTAAAAAGAAATTTTACTATTTGCATAACATCACTTCATATTCTGATTTAAGGAAAAAAATTAATGAAGTACTAACTAATAATTCTCTAGTAAATTTCTGACAAAAAAACCCTAATCCAATTTTTTGTTGATTGAAGATAATGAAGATTGCTTATATTAGAATTTAGCATATTTGAGGGTAAGCAAAGGAAGGATGAGTACGTTATGACCCTCCTAAGATTCCCACAAAGCAAGAAATCTTGTGCATACATAACGTTGATTTTATAATTTAATATAGTACAAGAAAATTAAGGAAAAATGGTTATAATAAGCCTCCATGTCTCAATAAGTAAAGTTACCATGAAAAGTTACTAACCCAAAGCTTAGAAGAAAATGGTAATGGAGTCCAAAGGTAGGTATTATTTGGTGAGGAGCATTAATTATGATCTTACAAAGTAATGAAAGTGAAGGCTCAATGTGAGAGCATTTATGACCCTTCTTCATTAGCTTTATTGGAAATGTTAGGTGAAGGAAAAATATATAAAGTTAGGTCTAAATCTAACTAAGGCATTAATTTTCTTTTATTAGTCAATTACCCATTTTGGCCCATATACATTGTATCATTTGTACCTATATAATATCACAAGAACACCTAAAAATATCCCCACCATGATTAATATCATAACATTACTTAAGTTGGTAGTGCCATGTGACCTAATTAGGAGAATTAAGATTTAAATCTTATCATTAGTTTTTATGATTACGGCGTTAATTATTTCTATCTCGATTTGAAGGATAATGAATGTCATGAGTGATTCAAAATCGATCAGATTTGTAAAGATATTTTATAATGAAAAATTAATAAGATTTTGTTTTAGTTGTATAATCATAGTCTAAGGTTATCACACATAATAAGTTTTGAGAATTGCTTTTATTTGATATTGAAAAGATGAAATACTTGTAAATTCTCTTACACATATGAAGAATTGAATTATGTACATAGAGAGAAATTCTTACATCTCTTAATCAGCTTAAATCTAAAGGTTAATGTAATTGCTTCAAAATGTGTCTAGATATGATCAATCAAATGTTTCTAAGAAGGAAGAGTGAACATACTAAATTACAAGGTACAAAAGTGTGGAATTTTGTCTGATAAGGGACGATTGAAACTATGATGTTCTTGTGATGCAGGTTTATAAGGGAAGTGGGTTGGGATCAAAAGTTGGTAAATGAGTCATATCCATGGGTTGAGAAGCAAATTGTTCATCAACCAAAGATTGCTCCATGGCAGGTTGCTGTAAGAGATAGTCTTTTGGATGTTGGCGTGTCACCATTTAATGGATTCACCTATGACCATATTAATGGAACTAAGATTGGTGGTACCATCTTCGATCGGTTCGGCCGTCGTCACACTGCCGCCGAGCTACTCGCCACCGCCAGCCCTCAGAAGCTTACTGTCTTGGTTTATGCCACGGTTCAGAAAGTTCTATTCGACACATCAGGTACATTCACGAGAAGCCCGTATGTGGTCTGAACTCCATTGATGTCTATGAATATGAAAGACTTGTTTACTAATTTTTTTGCTGATGTCTGGATTCAGGAAAGCAACCAAATGCAGTAGGAGTTGTTTTCAAAGATGAAAATGGTGCAAAGCATCAAGCTTTCCTATCAAATTGCAAGAGCAGTGAAGTAATATTGTCAAGTGGAGCCATTGGAACCCCACAGATGTTGTTGCTGAGTGGAGTTGGTCCAAGAGCCGATCTTGAAAAGATGAACATTCCCGTAGTCCTGGATAACAATTTCGTTGGGAAAGGCATGGCTGATAACCCCATGAATGCGATCTTTGTTCCGACGAAAAGTCCGATCGAGCAGTCACTAATCCAGACTGTAGGAATCACCAAACTGGGTGTGTACATTGAAGCTAGCAGTGGATTTGGTCAGTCCAATGACAGCATACATTGCCACCATGGAATAATGTCTGCAGAGGTAAGAACTTGAAGGAAAATTTGCCATTTTCATTCTTCTAAGTTTAGTTTGAATGTTCAGATCAGTAAGTATTCAAGTCTGTTGCGTAAACCAGTTAGGCCAACTATCTACAATTCCTCCAAAACAAAGGACACCAGAAGCCATTCAAGCTTACATTAACAGAAAGAAAGAGCTACCGCATGAAGCATTCATGGGGGGATTCATTCTTGAGAAGATTGCCAATCCAGTTTCAACAGGTCAGCTCCATCTGATCAACACCAATGTCGATGATAACCCTTCTGTCACCTTCAACTATTTCAAACATCCAGACGATTTACGACGTTGCGTTAACGGTGTTCGGATGGTCACCAAGATGCTGCAATCTCAGTACTTCAAGAACGTGACACAATGTGACAAGATTCCAACCGAGAGAATCCTTAACATGAGTGTCCACGCTAATGTTAACCTTGTCCCTAAGTATCCCAATGACACCAAGTCCCTGAAGCAGTTCTGCAAGGACACTGTCATAACAATTTGGCACTATCATGGTGGCTGTCATGTTGGCAAGGTAGTGGATCCTGACTACAAGGTTCTTGGCGTCACGAGGCTCCGTGTTGTCGATGGATCAGTGTTCGATAAGTCCCCCGGAACTAATCCTCAAGCCACTGTAATGATGATGGGAAGGTAAGACTACAGCAAGAGTCATTCCTAGCCATAGCCATCAACTTTGGTTCATTGACAAGTTGTCTGTTCTTTCTTATAGAGAACAAAAATTTCATACCAGACTTGTTGTAACAGTACCTTTCTTTTGAACTGCAGATACATGGGACTGAAGATTTTGAGAGACAGACAAGAAAATGAAGGTGGTATCTGAAGATGAGCAAGTCAAGTAGGAGGAGGAGCATTGAGTAGTGGAATTGTAATGTAGCTAAATATTTTAGCAAGCTGTTTTGAGTATTACATAGAGTAGTGGCTTGTCTCATCTTATCCGTGTGCATGATTTGTAGCTTAAGTTGACATGGTTGGTTGTCACGAACTGGACAGTGAAAAGAAATCTACAAGTTGAGTCATATGTCTAATGTTCTTTTCCTGTCCTAAAACCACTCCAACACATCCCATGTACTATGCTAAAGACACAGTACATTTCCTAGTGTCAACATTCCATCAAAAACCATTTGTGATTAGGACTAGAGTTAAGTGTTTGCTTTAACTCAATTATTGAGGTTGTGGGAAGTTTATGAGAATTGGTTTGTAAGAGTTTGGTGAAAGAAGTTAACAGATGGGTCCAAGTGTGCAGGGATTCTTCCAAACGTATCATTCTTGAGTTCAACGGAATTTATATAGATTATAAGAAAAAGTTCCATCGAATAGAGATGTTTTCTTTCACACATCTTTGATTGTTAATAAGATGTATAAGGACCACTACTACAAGTAGTCCTTCACTGCATTAGACATTTAGGTATAAGGCTAGTGGTAAAATGTTTGGATTTGACAAATTTTTTCTAGTTCAAAGAATTATAAAAATTGGATTTGTTCAACTCGAAGTTAGCCAATTAAAATACATGTGATTAGATTTGGATTCGAATCCAAGGCACGAACTTGGATCTTAGGGTCGAACCTGTAACCACTCTTACTTAAGGTAGTGTTTTGTTCAATATGGTGGCTGTTGATTACAAGGCTAGACCTGGTTATGTATAGGAAAAGATTTGCAACAAGTTTTAACCTGGTTATGTATAGGAAAAGATTTCCACAGAACTCATTCATTAATTCATAAAGATTCAGACTTTAAGAATTTTTATTAACAATCCAAGGTAATACTTTCCTGCATCCATACCCCAGAAATGTTTCTTATACCAAACAAAAATGTGACACAGGAAACTGGAAATGGAAAGAACATCTGAGGAATGTCTTCCTGAAAGCCAGTTCTTACCAGACACCAACACTTACAACTCATTCATCTAACATATCTACTACAGTGGCCCCAAAACTGGAAAGCTTCAACTTCATGTCTTGTGTTGAAACAAAAAATGTGCGTCCAACACTGATGGAATCTTTCCAGGTTTTTCTCAAGACATGTGTGATCACATCAGACGAATATCTGAACATTGAAACAGGAGATTGAATTCTAACTTGTTCCTGGGGATTGTTTTTGTGATAACCCATGTTCACTCATACTGCCTCTAGACAAACTTCTTAATCTCTGCCATAGCTGCCTTCTTTCTGTCATCAAAGGACCTGACGTAGAATGCCTTCTAAAGGATTCGCTTTCCTGCTCCTCGAGTTCAGTTGGTGTTGTCAATAACTCTGATAATGATAATGGCAAAGATTTATCAGGTGGCAGAGCTTCCATCAGATCACCTGAAACCCTCCTGTTCTTATTGTCCTCCTGCTGCAGAAGTTTCTCGTGAATGCAACTTGTTGAACCAGGCACTTCTGTCTCATCAAATTCATTGCATACAAGCTTCAAGGCCTGAACTACTTCACCCATAAAAGGGCGGTGAGATACTTCAGGTTGAACACACATTGATGCTATAGCTGCTACTTTAGCTATGGTATCAAATGAAATGGTTGACTTGATAACTGGATCAGTAATTGTTTCTAATCCTTCCTTGATTGTGAGGAGTGGGCGAGAATAAGCAACAAGATTTTCTTGACCTAGTGGTTGTGACAAGTCGACAGGTTTTCGTCCCGTTAGGAGCTCAAGGAGGACAACACCATAGCTGTAAACATCACTTTTAACCAGAAGATGGCCTGTCATTGCATACTCTGGAGCCAGATACCTGAACAAGATATATTACAAGAAAAAAGCTTTCAAATTGGAAGGTAGCATATAAAACTTTCAAGCAACTATGATTGTTGTGAGAAATTATACCCAAAAGTTCCCATAACATGTGTTGAGATTTGTTTGTTCCCCTCATCAACTGCTGTTCTAGCCAATCCAAAATCTGAAACCTTTGGAGTAAAATCATGCTCTAACAAGATGTTGCTGGACTTGAAGTCACGATGTATGACCCGAGGGTTCGAGTCTTCATGCAGATATGCTAGGCCTCGAGCCGCACCAAGCGCAATCTTCATTCTAGCATCCCAGTCAAGTGGACTCCTCTCCTTGTCAAGTCCTAGGAACACCAAAAGGAAATCATTGAAGAAGGTGTTTGATTTAAGAAAATCAAAATGGAACACTTTGCCCCACAAATGGAAGCAACACCGAACATCTGTAAGAATTTCACTCACCATGTAAATGTGATTCAACGCTTCCATTTGGGATAAGTTCATAGACGAGGCAGCGAAGATGACCCTCAGTACAGATTCCAATCAACTTAACTAGATTTCGGTGATGCAGACGACCAAGCATCTCAATTTCTGCCAAGAACTCACGGCTTCCATGCTGATCATCTCTCTTTAAAACCTTCACAGCTACCTCCTTTTCATTATCTAGCCTTCCACGGTAAACAACACCAAATCCACCTTCTCCAAGTATTCTTGAAGCATCAAAGTTATTAGTAGCTCTCTCTATTTCAATCAAAGTGAATGTCTTAGCAGATCCAGTGTAAGTCATTGCACCACCAGTTAATGACACTGATTTAGAATCAGCCATACTTGCACAAGTTGTTGGCTTAGAAGTCCCTGTAAAGCGTGGATATCAATATATGCATCTCTAGAGCTATGCATATCCTAAAAGTGATACAGAAATGTGGAAATAATGACCATAATTCTCCAAACAACTTGGAAACGATCATCACAAAGTCCGGTAGAAGATGGTCCAAATGGTTATACCTGACGGTTTTGCAGTAGAGGAAACTACTGGAGGTAGAACTTGTTGCGGTTGACAAGAATAGGTTCTATATCGCGATATAAACAGCCAAAAAACTGCAATGCATATAACCAAGACAGTTAAAGTGGAGGCTATTATTACAGCCATAATGCTTTTGCTAAGCCCATTTTTCTTCCATCTGGGCACATCAACTCCTAAAGGTTTATTTATCCTTCCATTGTTTCCATGACCAGCATATGAACCATCTTCACTAGTAGAAATCGTAGATGGTGATGGTGGAGACGGTGGGAGACCTGCAGGTTGTGCCAGCTTAGGAGTTAGGACTGCATATAACATACAATGCTCTTCTTATGTTGACTAGAGATGCATAAACATTAGAAAAAGAAGGTGATCTCACTTTTAATGCCAATTGAGCAATATTCATTTCCGGCTTAAGAGTTCAAATATTGTAACTTTGTAAGGAACAAAATTTCCTTCGTAGCATGGCTTTTTTGAGAAATTCTCCTGTATTCTAAATCAACAATCCTTAATTCAATGCTCAAGAATGACAGCTACTACATGGTCCTTTAATCCAGTAATCCATATTTCCAAGGGATGTTTTATGAACTTAGTTGAATGATAAAACTTGAAGTTCAGCAGATAACCTGGATATTGCACATTCAATACTTCATAGGGACCAAAGACAGAAGCCTTTATTTGAACCTGTCTGTTCCAGAATTTCTTGTAGATCCAACGTGCAGTAGTATCATCAAATTTTAGTCTTCTTGGTACAAGATTGATGAGAACAGTGCTTTTGTCTAGCTGTTCACTAGCTGCATTTGCTCCCATTATTCGGACTTGGCTATCATTGAGGGCAACACCGGCAGCAATTTCATTAGCAAGCTCTGTCACCAAGGTGAAAAACGTATCAATCGCAACACCGAGGCGAAGTTTCACTTGAATAGGCCACACACATGCACAGGGGGATCCAGGGGGTGTATTTGTTAACGGCTCTGCACATGTAACCGATGTACAATCTACAAGAATGAACCACTTACCCAGGTTTAGATCTAATACGCCAACTACACCAAATCTGAAAAGATTGGTTAATGCATATATATAACAAGAAGTTACCACTAGGAGGTGGTGGTGGCAGAGTCATCATATGTAATGGTGGTGGAGACTTTGTCTTTTTGAAGGAATAATCCACAGGAGACTTTGCAGGGGGGTGAATGTGAACTTGCAGTCAATAAATTGTATCTCCATGAGTTACTTGTAAATTGATATTAGAAAAACAAAGCACCAGGTTAACGACTGAATCAAATAACAAGGAAGTCTTCTCATACTGTTGATTTGGCTTGGTGAGATATGGGGCGATGGTGCAGGTGCAAGCGAATTCCGCCTCCAAGATGAAGGATACGGAGACTGGATTGGCGAGATTGAAGGGCCTATCATTCAATCAAAAGAAGTTCAAAACTAGATGAACTATTTGAAGTAATCTGTGGACAGTGATTTGAGGTTATTTTAAGTTGCAGAATCAAACCTGTGCTTCCAGATAAATGCAGATGACTAGAGTAAACTGGTTCAGGAGTGCTCACATGTTTCCTTGCGTGGTGATTTCTATGACTTACAATCAAAGGCAAATGTGCAGAGCCGTGCATCCATTTGTTGGCAGGATCCTCAAAAGGTAAAACAGAAGGTGCAAGTGCAATGCTTGATGGTCTATAGTCATTATGTGCAAGAAGAGCTGCAACAAGATAAACAATTGTGATTATCCAATTCCATATATTACATAAGTTGGATGGAAAGATAAGGGAAAGTGGCAAGCCTTTTACCTCTATTTGAAGATTGATGGAAAGATAAGGGAAAGTGGGATGCTCCAGATGGAGGTTCTGCAACTAGCTTTTCATGTCTTTTCCTGCCAAAGCTCAGAGGAGTTTGATTAGGCGAAGACCTAGGATCTGTGGCCAAGAAAGTAAAAGAAAGAATTAAAATAAAGATAATCAATCAAAGAGGAGTGAAGTGTTTTTTAATTGATCATCAACCAAAGTGCATATAGTGTAGTGGCACAAAAAAACTATTATATCTAACAATGCCATAGAATATTGGTTTTTCAGAATGTGGATGAATAGAAATGGCCTCCAAGTAGGAAAGCATTGCCATCTATACTTATTTGATCATATCACATGAATTGTTGGTCTTTTCCACCTGAGAGAGGCATAAACGCAGATTTCGTTTAGCAATTATTTCAGAAATGGAACAATCAGATAACCAAGAAGTTCACAGATCATTGTCATTCTAATTGTGTTTTAACAATCCAATTCCAAGTCTTCTTATGTTTTCCAGGGAAAATTTTATCACAGGAAAATGAGAGACAGAGCATCAGAAATTCAGGTATCATGAGATGCAATATCAGCTTGGAAATGATAATCAGACTACAGAACTTTCAACATTTATCTTGCAAATAGTAGATCGTTAAGAACTTAACAATTTTGCATTATCAAATGAGCCAAAAGAAGCAACAAACTAAACTCTAACTTGGAATCCAGGATCTAAAAGCAGTTCAGTCATGGGCATTACTCACATTACACGTGAAATTGGGGAACCAAGAAAGACAAGAAGTCACTGTACCGCACTACCTACTACTTTTTGAAAATGTGTGTTTCACGTGTTAAGGCATATTCATCCATGGAACACAGATCCTCAGGCTCATTCCAAGTTCAGAATTCAAGTAAATTCACACATAAAAGATGGAGAAACCAGCTGAAAACACTAAAAAGATCAAGTCTCACTACCTGCAAAACCAAGAACGGACGTGACATACACAGCTACACATAAGATCACCAGAAAGACTCCAACTTTCGACCCCATTTCACTCATAAAGAACCCGAAGATCAGTGATCAACCCCCAAGATCTCTCATTTGTCACGCAACCTTGTTAAGTGGAAGAATGTTTTGAAGCAAAAACATGAACATGTCTTGAAGAAGCATCTACGGAACGCCTCACAGGTGTCCACAGAGAAGACCCACATACAGTACAATTGAAGTAAGAACAAGACAAGCTGGTGAAAACACGAGTACAACGTTTGCTGGCAAGAAACCTTAAGCACTGAAGTTTTGCAGAGCTTAGTGAATGTTAATAGAAATAATTACTTTCTGTCACAATCCAAAAGCTGCCAGAATTGATTATAAAGAACTAAGTGACCGACCCTTTTACGTGAGAGGTTTGGTGGGCATAAGAAAGAGAGAGAGAGAAGTAAAAGAGGGAAGTGTTCTAAAAGCTCCTCATGACATGGATGACTTCACATCATCTTGGTTTGAAAAGTAATCATATACCAAGAATTGTTTATTATGTTATTGCTTGACTTAATGGCCTCTTTCAAAATTACCACTATAAAAGATGATTCTCTCCAACCATGGAAGCAATGGTATCTGCATAAAAAGAATCAGACTGACATTTTAAAAGGGTCTTGCTTTTACTTTACCGCTACCTTACTTTATCTCAATTTAGTTTGACTAATCCCAAGCTCCAAGAGTCCCACATTAGGTAAATCTAAAATTTTAAGATCCCTCGTGTTTTTACATAGCCTATATATTTCTGCGCACAAAAAGTCGTCACATACTTGATTGATCATTGGCTATCCTACTTAGCATCAAGTTCTCAACAGCCTTTAGGTTCCCTAATAACTTCAATTCTCACCTTACTGTTAAAAACGAAGCGTTCATAATTGATCCAATCAAGAAGTGTTTACTCACGAAGCTAAAGGATCATCAATTAAGAAAATATCTCATTTCTTCTCCTTTAACATGACTCGAACTAAAGACCTCTTATAAATAAGAGCCTTAAGTGAGGAGTGTATACCAATTAGGTTATTCCTCGTTGTCTTACCCCTGCCTTGCTTGACTCTATTTTAGCTACCTGCTTGTACCTTCGTTAACACTTGATTATTGGTTCTCTTTGGCACTCTGAGTCATAAGTAGTTTATACTTTCCTGTCCCAACATGTTGTTCCCTTAATACTGTGCCCTTGTACTTGAATAAATCTCAATTATCCGAGACACAGCATTACGGGAATAGCAGATCTACTCCTAATTTTGGGACAGGAAAGTATAAACTAATTATTTAAATGGTTGGAATTTATTCAGGGCACAACAGAATGAGAAAAGCAGATCTAAAGTTTCCAAAATTACATTTTGAATTTCAATGTTTTCAATATAATACAACTTAATCTTAATATTTAAAAAGGTTCAAATTAAATCAAAATATGTTCAAAACGTTTAAAACAAAACAAAACATTTGACGAGATTAACTCACCTTTATTTACAAGTAATGTGATGCAACATTTTTTTATTTTTAAAATAAAAATAGACTTTACTTATCACGTAATTAACTTTTTAAAATTAATCAAAAAGTAAATCACCTTTTTATAATATTCCCCGTTTATACATTAAATAAAGAAATTATCCTAAATCAATGATATCAATATAAATTATGAGACATTTCACTAGTCAAACAGAACGCATTGCTTTTTTGTGTTTTATAGACCGTACATCGTGGCAAAAGATGGTCTTACCTACACACTTAATCAAATTCGCTTTTGGCATACTTCTCTTGAATGACCTAAACATAAGAATATGGTCATAAAAAGTCTTAAGATATTTTTTACGCAATCTCAATAATTTTAATTGATTCTTAAAGAATTTATTTTTTTCGGTTAAACCATTCGGTATTCGACACCACACGAGCAATCGACTAATCCAGATTTAAGCCGGATTGGATCATATAGGCGGCAAAGCTCTCCCTTACAAATGCAGCTTCATACCTAAGACTCGAAACTGAGACTTTAATTAAGGAAGGAGGAGCCCCAGCCACTCCTCCGCAAACTTAAACTTTCTCTTGAAGACTTCGATGGTCAATTTAACCGCTTCAAAATGTTATGTTAAGTTTAAAATACATTTTTTACCAACTTTCTATTCTTTCAAACCTTAAATGCAATCATAGTATTTATACAAGTATTTGATCATTTTGTTGTTAAGTGAAAGTACACTACTGTAATAATAGTACAAAACACAGACAGCAATCAAAAGCTTCAGGACTAGAAAGTAACATATGCTTTATTACATCTCAGTACTATTTCTACAGTGTAAGCATCTGTATGTTTATCCATTAAAGGGGAATTATCTTGAAGCACTTAACTTTTGAGAAACCACCAATCAAATGGCAATCAAGCAAAAGAACATAGTCACAGTCCAATGTGTGTTGAAGAAGGGCTCTGACAAGACATCTCACATGTTAGCCTTTTACATTACTATCATTAATGTGGTGTTTGGTTCAATTATAAATTAAGATATGACCACACAAATAGTTTGAAGGTCAACTTTTTGTAGAATAAATGTCTACCAATCTTGACCGATTGCCGGAGCTAACTTGACCCGGTTTGGTTCGACTCGGGTCAATTAAATTTTGATTTAGAATTTAGTTTGTTTTTTTAATACCAAAAATTTGAGTTTGGTCTGATCTAAGGTTTAAATTTTTTAAAAAATACTTTTTTAATTTAAAATTTAAAATAGATATTTAATATGATTTGATCTGTACCCGTTAAACTTTAGGTTAGGCCAGGATCAAACTTCGATCATAAAATTTTGGATCATGTTGAAGCATGAGTAGACCCAAGTCTGATTCGACTTATTGATAATCTTAAGTAAAATTATGTTGAAATATGTAAGTATTATTTAAATTGACTTGTCACTTAATTTTAAATCGTTAATCTATTAAATAATTTATTTAAAACATGTAATTTATAAATTATTGGACAAAGAAATAAGTTTTTGGTTCTCATCTCTTCTGATCCTTTCTATTTTTTCTTTTTTTTTAATCTGTCTTTAAAGGAAACTATTATTGCAAATAAAGAGACTAATTGATTCAATGACCTTTTTTTGCTTTTGTAAAAGTGAGACATATGCTTTGGTATCTTCTTGGCAAGTTTGAGTTCATTTTGATTGTCACATGTTTCACGGGTCTTTATTACTTAGTTAGCTTCTTTTAAAGAGGTTGTTTCCAACATTTACCCGTAATCTTATTATCACAAAGAAATGATTTGATCAGTTATGACAGTTACTTTTAATAATTATTAAATATTAAAAAGTAAAAATAAATTATAATAAAATTTTCTTTAAATATTATAAATAATATATTTGCTAATTTTGCCTTTTTTTCTTTCTATAAAGTATTTGTAACATTAAATTAAATTACATTAAAAATAAATCTCTTATTTTATATCGATATTCT
>JANVCL010000009.1:16672270-16691342 GCA_026546855.1 Erythroxylum incrassatum | reverse complement strand
TGATGTAAACAGTAAACTAGTAAAGTATATAGTACAACTGTATAATATGGACTATTTTGCAATTTTTAAAAATTTTAAAAGCTATTTTATAAATTTAAAAAATTTCTCAAAATAGTATCCGGTATCAACCGGTACCGATATAATTCTGTTTCAGAAATTAATCTGGTACTAAAGTCGGTACAATATTCATTGCATCCCTCAAAAGAAAAAAAAAAACTTTTTCGCGAAAACACGACAGTCACGAAAGTAAAGCTCGAACAGAAAATAAAAAAGGGTAAGAACAAGAAGACAACGTCAAATCACAAGTTTGGAGTTTGGACTCATTGGTAATTGGTTAGTGGGATTGTGAATGTGAGTTTGAAATTCAAATAGACGGGAGGCAGAGGGAGAGGTCTGCGCAGATGACAGGGGACCCATCCGTATCTTTGTTCAATTAATTAATGGTTGCGATCAAGTACGGCACCCAACGAAGACTCAATCTGCTCCGCTCCTTCTTCCTTGTTTTTGGAATCTCTGTCTATCCTATAATGACGAGACTGCCCCTTCTTGTTAAAAATAACAAAGACAAATTACTTTATTACCCTCATTTTAAATTTTAATTATTTTGAAGTCAAATTCGAACATATGTAACAGTTAATCATGATCAAACCAACAGGAGAACATCAAGATGGAACTGAACAGGAAAGGAATCCAATGTGACCTAGACCATGTTAAACTTTATTACAAAGGTTTTGGCCTGCAATCACGCCAAAGGCGGCCTCAAAAGGGGTTATTGGAAGTTTCAAAGCTGTCTTAATCCTTTGATTTGAGACACGCCCCAACGGTCTTTCGAATTTGCCTTTTTACAGCAGTCCAAGTACGTGTCTTTCCTATTTGCCTGGATGCATGGTCTTGTAGCACACATCCAATGCTCTGAAATGATTTAAAGAAAACAAGTCTAATCACTTTGAAATGTTTGCGATTAAGCAAGAGATTCCTTCGATCAGTGTTTTGAAAATTTTACCGAAGATTAAATTGGAGGTCTTGTTAATTATTGATTTGATCGATTCGACCTGTTCAATCGGTATAATATCATAATTATATTTAATTATATATAATATTAAAAATATTTTGAAAATACAAAAAATACCAAAAAAATAAAAAATATTAAACCAGTGGTCGGACCGGTCCGACCAGTCAATTGACCGGTTTTGACCAGTTTTCACTAGTTCAATTGAGAATTAATTTTTAAGAGTAAACCGGATCGAATAGCCGACCGGTCACCTGTCAAACCCACCGATCCGACCAGTCAATTGACCGATTTTGACCAGGTCTCACTAGTTCAATTGAGAACCGATTTTTAAGAGTAAACCGGACCGAATAGCCGATCGGTCACCAATTAAACTGATCAAACCTATCGATCCTGTCAGGTCAAACCTATCGATCCTGTCCGATTTTTAAAACAGAGCCATCACTAGCAAAAGCCTCCGAGTGGACAAACATAAACGTAAACTCAAAATTAATATTTACACCCAAATAGTTAAATTTCCACACACTTAAAACGTGTCGATGCATGTTATAAATAAAATATCTTTTCAATGAATTTTTATATGATATAATGTTATTTATTTCTACATTAATAATAATAAAAGTCCTTAGATGAGGTTTAGGAAAATTTGATAATATTTAAGAGGTGCTTGTTTGGAGGGTATGAGAAAAGAGGTATGGGTATGGAATGAAAATTGATGTTTGGTATTAACCTATAATTGAAGACCTAAGAGTTTCATTACTTGGTTTTAGGCAATCCCCCAGTCCTATCATAATCTAGAGGAATGGGAGAGAGGAATGAGAAAAATGAGAGTAATTAATTAATTACACTATTAATTAATTAATTAAAATATAATTATTAATTAATTAAAATATTATAATCAAATAATTAATTACAATATAATTAATTAAAATATTATTATTTATTTATTTACATTATATTTAATTAAAATATAATTGTTAATTAAAATATAACTATTCATTAATTAAAATATTATTATTACACTATAATTAAGTAAAATATTGTAATTAATTAATTAAAATATAATTATTCATTAGTTTAAATATTATAATTAATTAATTAATTACAATATAATTAATTAAAATATTATTATTTAATTAATTACACTATATTTAATTAAAATATAATTATGCATTAATTAAAATATAATTATGCATTAATTAAAATATTAATTAATTAAAATAATATTATTAATTAATTAATTGCAATATAATTAATTAAAACATAATTCATTCATTAATTAAAATATAATTCATTTTGTAATTAATTAATTATAATATTTTTTACAAACCAACACTATCAATGGTAATAGTAATCATTCATTCCTCTTAACAATCATCATAATTATAATGATAATATTCATTCTCATTCCTCACTATATTCATTTTCATTCCTATTACCATTCTCCTATACTAATCAACCGCACCTCAGCTTTATTCCTATATAATAAAGAGGTTGTTTCTTAACTACTCACATCCGTAATAACAACTACAGTAGGAGTAATTTACTTTCGCGACCTTCCATACTCACCACTACCCAATATATAGCAGGCCATTGATTTAAAATATGATCAATGGCATTTTGGTAAATAAAGAAATATCTGAAGCGGAAAAAGTTCTGACCAAAATTTAAAACGGGTGGCCGTTTGAACTCCAGGTCGGAAGAGAGCTTCAATTAAAACTTGGAAAAATCTTGCTCGTCAATGCCAGCCATATACACACACAACTTCACAGTACCATAAATCTCTTTCAGCTAACCTCTCCACCACCCTCATTACCACACAAAAACCTGAGAGTATTGTGAAACAAAAATCTGTGCTTTGAAGAGGGGAGAAGTAACAAAAGGGTCAACAAATGACTGGTCTTGTAATGGTGACAAAGGGAGGTGGCTGCGGAGGCGGCGGCAAAGGGTTCAAGGTGGCGAAGGAGAGTGAGGAGGAACAGACCCAAATATCCATGGTAACGATGCTTTTGGCTGCTATAAGGAAATCGCTTGTGTCTTGTCGGATTGAGGAACAAGAAGACGTGATTTCTACCGTCCAGCAGATGGAAATTGGGTGGCCTACGAACGTTCAACACATAACCCACGTTACGTTTGATCGGTTCAATGGGTTTTTGGGTTTGCCTGTGGAGTTCGAGGTCGAAGTCCCTTGTCGAGTTCCGAGTGCTAGGTATACACATCGCCTATCCTTTTTGTTTTTTGCTTTCTTTGTCTTCTACTTGGGTTGTTGATGCATTCGGGTTTCTGGGATTGCTTTTAGTTGACGAGATTTGAGCTGGGGGTGATCCAGAATCGTAAAGTTTTGACCTTTTAGACAGGAGATGTTAGATCTGAGGAAGAAGGAAGCTGCCTTTGTTGTCGTTCTCGTGTTCATCGGAAATGAAGTTGCTTGAGCCTTAGCTTACCAAAACAAGAGAGTTTTGCAGTGGGTTTGACTTTTAGTCCTTTGCTCCATCGCTTGGGGGGAGGGGGGAGGGAGGGGAGAGAGAGAGAGAGAAGATGAAAACGACCTTTGGGCTAAGTATTCCCGATGCATTTACTTCTCGCCACTCCGGAATGAGAAACTGAAACTTCATCACAAAATTTCTGAACTAGAGAAGTTAGATGAACTTGGCCACCTCCGAAGTGGTTATTGACCATTGACTCATTGTTTGCAAATCTTTATCATTTATTTTGACTGGAAAGAAAGTGGATTAACTTTTGTTTTTTCTGTTCAGATCTTTTCACTTGATTCGGCTGATAAACTTCACTGAGTTCACAAATTCTTGATTTTTTCAAAGTGATTTTAACTGACGCACTTAAACTTCGTTAGTGCTAGTGTATTTGGCGTCTCAGCGGAATCAATGCAGTGTTCTTATGACTCGAGAGGGAATAGCGTCCCTACAATTCTCTTGCTAATGCAGGAGAGGCTGTACTCACAAGGGGGTTTGAAGGTAATTATTTAAGGATAACTCTTAATATCAATTATTTCTGTGTCGCAAGATTGAGAGTATCTACACTTGCCTTCACCCCTTCCTTTGGCTGCTTTACAGGCCGAAGGCATTTTCCGGATAAACCCAGAGAATGGCCAGGAGGAGCACGTAAGGGTCCAACTAAACAGGGGCATTGTGCCTGATAGTATTGATGTCCATTGTTTGGCGGGTCTTATAAAGGCCTGGTTCAGAGAGCTTCCGTCAGGAGTCCTTGACGGACTATCTCCTGAAGAAGTTCTCCAATGCAACACAGAAGAAGAATCTGTTGAGCTTGTGAAGCAGCTAAAGCCAACTGAAGCTGCGTTACTGAGTTGGGCTGTTGATCTTATGGCTGATGTTGTTCAGGAAGAAGATTTCAACAAAATGAATGCTAGAAACATTGCAATGGTTTTTGCTCCTAACATGACTCAGGTACATATGGTCAATTGGTGCCATTAATTTATCCATGTTCATGTTTCAGCCACTGCTTTATATAGTCTTTCTATAAAAATTAAACAGTTCTCTCCCCGTGAAGCAGATGTCTGATCCATTGACAGCACTAATGCATGCTGTTCAAGTGATGAACTTGCTGAAAACCTTGATCGTGAAAACACTCAGAGAACGTGAAGAGACTGCTACAGGAGGATATTCACCAATGTCATCCGGTTCATCTGATGGGCAAACTGATGAGGACTTCGACAGCCAGCATGAGATGGATACAAGTTGTGAGCTGAGGCAGGAGCCTTCAGATTATGATAAACATCCACGCTACAACTCTGGTAGCGAAGATGATGATGAAGTTGAGTCATTAAGTGAGATTGAAGAATGCTTCTTTAGGCAGTTGAATGGGAAAGGAAATGCCACAAGTATTGTCTTGGTCCAAACCGCTGGTGATGTAGGAAGGGAGAATGGAAGTCCTGGAAGTTGTATGGGAATTAAGATGGCATCTGGTGTATCATTTACCGATAGAAAAAATGAAAATTCCAGTACCTCCACAAGTGATGAAGAAGACTCGACTTCGAGAGCAACTGGAGGTCAAAACATTAGTAGATGGAGCAGTTCCGAAGAATGCGAAGAAGCTGATGATGTGCAGATGGTTGACAAGCAAGCGGACTCCAGCTTTCCTTTGCAGTCTTTTGTGCCTAGTGAATCTGTCTGACTGACTTAGTTCATAATCTGTAGGAGGATTCTTTCTTTTCTGATTTTAGTTTGTTTTCTATGGACCTGGCTTCTGTAAATTACTCCTATATTAACTCAATGGCCTTGGCTGAACTGCCTTTGGGAGGAGTGCGTGATTTTGCTAAATTATGGAACAGTCACAGTTCAACTGTAGGCTGAAAGCCTGAAACATTTGTAATTTCAGCTTGGAGCTGAAATGATTTGTTGTCGATATGTAAACTTCGAGTTAGGCAGGAGTGAATGGTTCCCGAGTCTAATTAAACCTGATCAGGCATGCAAGGTCTCATGCCAAATTCCTTCGGTTTCTTCCTGATCTTAATCCATTTGTGATGAAATTGTACGTTTCGTTTCTTATGAGTTTTCCATGAGATCTAATTAAACTTCGGATTTCCTTTCAGAGGATTAGATTTGATCATCAACTGTGGCTATAGTGAAGCAATCCCATCATTGCATGCTCCTTAATTACCAGTTCAAGACGGTGAACATAAATTTCTCAGAGATTGTCATGCATGCCGTCTACCATAGTAGTAGTGCAGATAAAATCAGACCACTTAAAAAGATACCACACAGATCTTCATTAGAATTACTAAGCGAATTGATTAAACTAATGTCTGCAGTTACCTGTGCCATTTCATACTTGCCGACACATTGAACTTATTTACTCTCCAACTGCCCTTCTCACTTACCCTTCCTAATTATTTCTTCAATCACACATTCATCTGAACCATCTTCTTAACTTGAAACATGTGGACACAGCATATTAACATAACGTCCGACCAACTTTTGTTGGAATTTCGAGTTTATCTTCAATGCAGAAACCATGGTAATTTTCTTTGCTGTATTTGTATTGGATGATCATGCAACTTGCTACAAGCATCTATTTTTTGTACAATTGTCATCCACTAGTTTCCATTTCTTCTGGAACTAGTCACTTACAAACGAAAATGAAGAGAGAAACAAATAGTACCATCACAAGTATAACAAAAGAAAGAAAAAAAGATCTAGGAAGCCAAACAAGTTTCCCAGAAAAGCTTGTTCTTTTCCATCTCAGTCATCGGTTCGCTGATAGTTGACTCAACAGAAACCCATGACTTCTGATTATAAACATTGGGTTCTTCACAAATGCGAACCTGTTCTTCAGTAGTTCCACGGTCGTTATTGTTGTACTCTTCACCTTCACATTTATTATTCAGCTCAGTCACACAACACGAATGATCCAACCCGTCATAGATACAGGACTCCGCGTCATCGTCAGCGAGGTCAACAACCGTGGTCGGACGAAGACCAACCTCATCGGAGTCGCCGGAGGCTTCGATGAGGAAGAAAGAACCGGCGTGGACCACATGATCTCTCGTTGCGGTGCCTGTTTCCTTCATTGTGAAACGAGAGTTGTAGCTTTCCATGTGTAAGAAGCAATAGCGAATTCCCAACCGCTGCCTATTCTCCTAACATAGCTCGCGACATTAGACTTTAACTAAAGGGAAAATTATATATATATAGGAGACAAAGACCCACAGAATGGAGGATGTCTTGTTTGACGTCATGAACATGAGTGGCGAAGGGGTTTTTCTTTGTAGGTCGGCTTCCCTTTTTGAAGGTTAAAAAGAATACAATACACAGAAAAAGATTGGTATGACAACACAGCCATGTCCCATTCGCCTAATCTTCTAGAAACAAAGGTGTTTGTTTTTGTTTTTGTTTTTTCACCCTTTGTACATGATTGTTTTGTTTCTAGAAGGAAACCTACATTCCTAGAAGCTACAGGTTCATGTCCTGATTCCGGGCTCTTATAGAAGTTGGTTTCGAAATACTGTCTTAATTTAGGAATAAAAGCATTTCATTACTTAGAATTAAATTTTTTTAATGTGATATATTAAAACGATATAAAGGTCAAAATTTCCTTCTTCTGGTGGACTATGATATAAAATCTTGATGGTTACTTGGTTAATTTCCTTGTCACTTCTTCAACATTGGTGATTAGAACGTTAGTTTTGACAAATCGTACAGAATTGGTTACTGAACTGCAAGTTTAGTCAAAGAAAACGTGTGTGAGACACAGTATTGCTTTCTTTTTTCTGCTCTCATAATTGGACACAAGTGAGACTGTTTGCCCTATTTAATAGATTGTAGGTTATCATTTGTGATTTTAATAGCTTATTTTAAGACAATCTTAAGAGGTTAAATAATAAGCAGTTTTATTTTCAACTTTGATCGCTTGTTTTGAGCAATATAATAACTATAGTGTTGAAATTGATTATAAACTAAAAACTGTGCTGAGGGTATATATTTTTACCAATGTTTAGAACCTGGGAAATTTCAAAGAAATTTCCTATGTAAAGCACATTGTTCAGTTCTTCCAAGACAAAGCTAACGGCGGGCATAAACTTAACCCACGAAAGGCAGAGGGTAATGTATGGTTGACAGCTTTGACTTGATGGCCTGCACTGTAACACCATTATCATCACAGTGCAAAAGTCATTATTTGGATGCCATAAATAAAGCTGTTTTGTGAGCCATTACTTGAACCGTTTGTATACGGCAAGCACACCTTGTCCACGAATAAGTTAAAAACACTTCTATTACAGCAAGTCATTACCACGAAACAGTAACCTGTCAGATGGATTGAAGACACCAGAGGGCATGAATTTGTGCTAATAATTCTGTATTAAATCTAGCGAATTTCATTCACACATTTCTCAATGTACCAGTTATTTGTATGAATGAGATCTCTGGATTGCGGGCACAAGGATCACGTTCCTATCTTCACTCCTAAGCGTACCAAACTGACAATTTTATCTATTTAGTGTCCTTACAACATGTCCATCAAAATTTTGGTACTAGGCTAGACCTCTGTTCTCAGTCCACAAAATGATACTAAGATCAGGTCAATGGCCAGTATCCTAGAAATTATTATAATGTTGTATTAGTTTTGTATAGTAATTTAAAATTTATTTTAAAAAAAGATTAGATCAAAGTAATTATATAGACTATTGCTTATATAACCTCTACTAAAAAAAGTAAAAAGAAAACCTCTTTTTAAATTATGACATCACTAAGCTCTTTTAAAATACTAAAACCATATTTAAAAATAAATAAAATAGCAGAATAATTCTCCATCTTTCACCCCTCGATCCACTTTCCAAACGATAGTTCGGTCTAAGGCCGCTTTCTGATGACTGCCTTGAACTGCAGAGATGAAAAAAAAATAAAAATTCACGACCTGTGACCAGAAGATTTGTCACGCCACCAACTTGAACTACTTCCATTACAGCGCATCGTCTAAGTAATGATTATTAAAAATCTAACATAAATTCCAAGATTCATACTAGTAAAAGTATCCTAATTACCTTTTGGGAATACAATTCAACGAAAGCAACGCCGACACTATAAGCAAGGAATGGAAATTCAATTCCTGACTAAACGTAGCAAAGCTGAAATTATTGCCGACGAATTTTGATAAGTTAATCAACAAAGTCAAGGTCACTGTGTAAGTAGTAACCTGTAACGATACCCACGATTTAAGAGCAAAGGGCCTGATCTCAAGCACAAGAAGGTTTAACAGTATCATTTATTGTTACCTGTTGCTGGCTTGGTCTGCAAGATCTCTTTGTTAATCTTACTGCCAAAAAATTGGATCTCGCGATGCTATTAATGCACAAGAGGATGTGGCTTTTTCACCAACTTACTGACAAAATTCAAAAGCTGAACTTAAGCAATGAAGAACTATAATCATTTCATGATATAACTCAAAATGTGTAATTGCAAATTAATCATATGAATTTAATGAGGTGATATATAGAAGAAAAGCATCGTATATAGGTCTATTAAAAACATCTCTATTAGGTAGGAATAAGACGACATACTATCAGACCTTTCTAAATTCTACGCCTCAGTAGGACTTCAACTAAATATTGATGACGGTGATGATATACAGAAAAAAAAAAGCAATTCTGTGCTCATTTTGCTTTGTTTTAAAATAACTGATATTAGAAGCAATGATCAAAAGGCAGGCTTGCAAAGGATAACTTCTCTAACAATGCTTCCAGATTAATCCCTCAAATAATCAACTCCACTCTCAATAAAGAATGTGCCAATCCTGCAAGCAGCTTTTCCACTGCCTTGTATTACTAAAAGGAGATCTGATGTTCACTGCAAGTTCTTCGGTTGAAAAATTCAGAATAGGTGAATCGTCCAAATGAAGTCTTTCAGACATTTAATCAACGTGTCGCATGCTTCGTAGAGCTTTCTTTACCCGTGGCCCAGATATCAGGAAGGATAATAACTCACAATGCAATAATATATGTCTCTCAAGCATCTACAAGCTCTGACATCCTCGTTTCCAGAATTTCTTAGGCATGCATCAACAAGTAAAATCTAAAATAAATGCAGCAGAATAGATTAAGCATGTGAAAGTAATTGACAACTTGGCAGTTGGCAGTAGAAAATTAACAATTATACTTGTAAAGATAAGAGGAAAATTACCCGTAGAAGTAGATTACCTGCCACCAGTTTAAGTAATTCACAAATTTCTTCACATGTTAGTAGAAAGGCAAAATGTAGTTCAAAAGCACTACATATTACTTTTAACAGCTCAAAGGATAGAAGTAATACCAAAGCTCATCCTGAAGTAGTGTGCAATCGATTTGGTACATAGAAAAATTTTTAATGAGGAAAGAAAATATAAACACATAAGAACTTGAATGGGACTAAGCAAATTCTCAGAGAATTTCACTGGCTATGTAATGAATAATAAAGAAGTTAATCTAAATATAGTCACCCTCAAAGAATATGATGATAAAATAAAAAAACGCCCTACATCACATTATATTACGAACAAGCAAACAATACCTGAGGAGTAGAAACCATAGAAAATGTTTACAAATTTGTGCAGTAGTGACAGAATGCAACCAAGGAATTGTATGATTAAACCATGGGAGATTGGTTTTGATTGAGTTGTTTAAACTTTTTACAAATCACTTTAGCATCATGCTCATTAAAACATAATAAAATATTGCTATTAAATATTGCCTTTTCCTGCAACAGCCTATGAGCACTCATTATGTTTCACTTCAAGACAAAATTGAGGATTTCATATTTAAGATTATTCTCACGAAAAAATTGAGGCTTTCATACATTACATACTACAGACAGCTCAAACAAGATCATGACCTCACCTCCAGAAATACTTTAGGAGGGTATGACAATAGTCATTGTGTATTTTTATTAATAAGATTAAATAATAATGAGATTTTGTCCACCGATAAACTTGGTATTGACAAAACAACAGCAACCTAAAATAAATTATCTTTGAATTTCTTAAACTATATCAATGACACATTTTTTTGTGAACTTGCCTCAAAGATCACAATAAACACAATATATTCTCCTTGGAGCAAAATCTATCTATAAAAAGGGGCACTTTGTCCTGAGGTACTAACTTCAGTTGTCTCCTCAGTTACTTATCACAGATTTAATTCCCCAAAGTAGCAAGCTAGCCCAACATCAAGCTCCATCAAACTAAAAAATGTACAATACTTTCAAACTTCTTTTCCATCTTTCGTCGCCATTGCATTCCAATAGATAATTCAATATGAAGTAGAAAAGGTCTTCATATAGAAAGTAATTTGATAGGATCTTACCCCTTAGGATATTCATATTAACAAGCGTTGTAACCAAGGAAGTTCAAAAGACCGGAATATGTAAGAATTTGCACAAATGCACTTGTTATGTGCAGTTGGTCCGTAGACACCATCCTAAATAAGTAAAACCTCTGCTTACCATACTGTTTCAATAAGGGAGGTTATCTCTGCTCTCAGTGGTACAGGCAACATACCTTTAATCATGGAGACTTTCCTTTCATCAACCAATTGTGTCACTGAAAATCTGAAGGGTGCACTCTTGAACTCTGGGAATGACTGGAAAAGAGAAACAAATAAAAAACATTAAGTGAATACGGAGTGTCCCAAAATCATTTATTTTTTTAACAATAAGGCGTACTAAAAACTAAATACAACATCAACAACATTTGACAACAATTCAACCAATTCCATATTGAGTCCAAAATCTGAAATATATTAGCATATAAGAGTCAAAAAAAGGTGCAGTACCTGAATTTTGCTGAATGCTGAGACCTGTCAACATATAAAATGGAAAAGCTGTCAATATATCTCAGATTTTGACTAAACCGCAAACTGCATGCAGTCGCTAATTAACAGTTATTGTCACGGTAGAATGAGAACAATAAGATGTTCTACAGGAAACAAGAAGATAAATCCTTGATTCTTCCAGAGTGTCTTCTACAAACCACGAATAACTCTAAATGATATAAATAAAGGAAAAAAAGAAATAATCTTGAGAAAGCAAAGATAAAAACGATATCCAAATAAGAATGATAGAATCATGAATAAAATTTCAATTGATGTTTCCACAACATATTGGCACAAGTTATTGAGGGAAAAATCAATAAATTAATAATTAATGTCTAATGAACTTCCATGGTACAAGTTACAAATCGTATCGGTGCAGAATGCACCATGAAGTACAAGTTTTGGAATTCCAATCCCACTAAGCAATTAAATGGATGGAGTAATGATCATTGTGTGTTATCGATTCAGCCAAAATGCTGATACTGCATTCACTCCCATTGTCCAAGCTGTGCATATGACAATGTATCACAGAATTCTGCTTGCTTCCATGACTCAATTCCTGATCAATAAGGTTTACTCTGTTTGTTGTCTCTTTTCAGCTGAACTTTCAGTTTCTTACCTCCTAATTGATATCCATTCATCATACCGATTGCAGCTTGAGCTGCTGCAGGTGAGTCATAACTAACAAAACCTGCAAAAAAAAGAATGTTAAAAGAGTCCAACATCCAACTTTAGATTAGAATCAAGAATGAAAGTGGTAATACCAAAACATTTGCTAACACCAGTTGCTTTATCAACAAAGACCTTGGCACTCAAGACTTTTCCAAATGCTTGAAAAGCATTGGAAAGCTCTTGATCACCAAATTCTTGAGGTATGTGATATATGAATAAATTAGCCCCTGGTGGACCTAAATCAAAGAACATGTAATATTTAGCAGGATATACCAACAGTAAGAATTAAATAAGACGCCAAATCTGGGATATGCATATGGAAGACAAACCTTCAATCTGGCCAGCAGAACTAGTACCTGCACCTGATGATGCTGCAGGACTAACGCTTGCAACTGCAGGTGGTGCTGAACTAGGTGAGGAACTCAAAGAATGATGGGACAATATTCTTCCAGGATATGTCAAGGGATATTGAAGACCTGCCACATTAGGATAAGCAGATCCCACATAACTTGCAGAAGGCACAGCATAGTTTCTAGGTGCCATAGTGTGAACTAGGTCAGGTCTCATTGTACCACGCACAGAATTGGGAGGAATCATACCATGAAAAGCGGGTTGATGGAAAGCAGGTTGATTCTGCATAGCTGGCAGCCGGTATGGCATGAGGCCATAAGTTCCAGGAGCCTACAACAGTATGATCACCAGAATCGTGACATTTAATACAGAATGGATAGATATACTTGGGGAAAAAACATGAAATTACAATTAAGAAGCAAGAACTCCTGGGGTGACTCATATTTCAAAGATATGCTACCTTTGCACAAATTGAAACACTTTCTGAAAACATTTAGAAATAAACTACTGACCTGGTATCCATAGCCATTGTATGGAGGTACATAAGGCATGGCACCGAATAATGACGGATGTGTGTCGTTATTTGGCAAAGTGGATGCTTGAGATTGTGCTTTCTGAGCTCTACGAGCTTGCCTTTCCTTTTCCGTATCTGCCCATTTGACAACCAAAGGAACACTTGAACCCTAGTAAAGTGAAACATACCAATCAGAGTATGCTTGATAGAAAAAAATCAATGACAGAAATGCCCAGCCTTTCAATAAAAAATCCATGAAGTTAAAAAGGAAAAAAGAAAGGTCAAGTTCTAAAACCAATTGAAACAGAAATAGAAATGCAATACTTGTGCATGCTTCACACAATTGATCCAAACAATATATATCTTGCTTTTCTCATTGCAGAGAAGCCATTCAAAAAAATGGAGTAGCTACAGTCAAAATACTGTTAGCATGGACTATTGAAGAAATTTGGTATATTAGCTAGTGTTGGATTGAAGTTGGTTCTTGACAAGAAAATTTATTGGTTTAGCTTGAGAAGCTTCTATTTCTGCGGACATGTAAAACTCCGTGTAATATGGATCTTACTTATAATCAGTGCTTTTAAGAGAAACGTGACTACAGTCAAAATATTGTATTTCGATCATAAGTTCCTTCTCCATCTGATTAAAGTTAGCATGGACTATTGAAGAAATTTGGTATATCAACTAGTTCTGGATTGAACAAGAAAATTTTTTGGTTTAGCTTGAGAAGCCTCTATTTATGCAGACATGTAAAACTCCCTGTAATATGAATCTTTCTTATTATCAGTGCTCATTATCAAACTAGACAAAAGCTGGCGTTCACCTAAGATAAATTGTTGATACAGAAACATGACAAACTTTTAAATACATGAACGCAATTATACAAGAAAGTAACAATGCAAAACATCTTACAAAAATGAACAGTTAATCTACATCTACAGGAACAGATCCTAGAAAATAACCTTCCAAACCTAAAAGAATTAATAAGAATACTTCTTTTGCAAAGCAAGCATTTTTAAGCACAAACCTCCATTTTATGCTTTCCGTTGGTGGCATCAATTGCATCAATGGCTTGCTCTTTTGTTTCATACTTCAGAAAGGCACAGCCTGCAAATTAATTATGAAAGATCAAAATCACCATTTCATTCCTTCACAAGTTAAGGACCAATAAAGAAAATAAGCACCTTTGCTCGTATGTTGAGATCCCCTTAGAATCTGTAGATCTCTTATAGTTCCATATTTAGAGAATAATTCTGATACTTCAGCTTCTGAAACATTTTTTGGAAGCATACCAACAAAGATTTTGTGCTCTGAATTGAAAGGAAAGTAAAGAATCATTTAACAGAGCACATAAGCATATCATGGTAAAATTACTCAAAAGTCAAAACAAATTAGAAGACCAGAATGATGAAAGGAATTGGATACGGCAAAATAACAGACACTTAGGTATCATGTCAAAAAATTATATCACACCTAGCCTTTCCAACTCGCCATCTGCATACTTCACTTGCAACGGACTAGACGCCTGAAGTTGAAAAAACAACAGGAAGCACTTCAATTAGAGACACAACGACAAGAATGCATCAAAGCCTAATAAATAACAAGTAAATACATACAAATATATGGAATTGATCTTGGGGAAAAAAGTTATGTGTTGTCATGTCCAGTATACTACCACCTAGATGATTGATTTAGTAGTAGAGGTGGCATAATGTCAATCCAGAGAGATTTTGTTGAGAAAAATAAGCTACGAAAGAAAATTAATTAAAAGTATGCAAGGGTAAAGCCTTAGAAGCACAACAATAAATTGAATAAGGGTTTATCTCTCATAAGTGGTTAGAATATCATTCAATCTGATTGTGGTTTTCATCATTGGAGGGACTACGTAGTATCAATACTTAACCATAGTATCTTTTTTACCCCACCAGAGAGTTAAGAATGGTAACTCATGGTATCTTTTTGATAACAATTTTACCCTATACTCTATAGTCTGGAAATTACAACTAGATAAATGAAATGAATATTCAACTCCATTAGCTATCCTGTATAAGGCCCAGTGAATAACATTTTCCATGTGGCTCAGAATGATCACCAGGTCTTTGTGCTTTGAAGAAACAAACTGATCTCGTTTAAAATCATCTCGATAGAAGTAAGGATACTCCATTTTCTCCACACAAGTAATGCGCTCACCACCCCTTTTCCTACTTCCATCACACACTCTAACAGACTCTACCTTATTTCAAGAACTTTTCACATGTTATATATATGTCACAACATCAAATCCAAACACGGCCTCACATAATCCGAAATTGCATTACACTAGCCTACGATATCGTACAACCGATTAGCTTCTAAAATCACCAGGGATCACCTCGATAATGAAGTCTATCAAGTTGATACTTGTTCAATGCATCTTTTAACTTCCGTCTAAATCAAACATGTTGCCATTTGCAATCATTAGGAATAGTGCTATAACTATCCACTAATAGAATGTCGAGATCAGTAAGGACACACTACAAATGGCAACATTTGACCAGCATAAGTCAAAAAGAAGAACAAGCAGAGATCACAAAACGCACTAACCCCAGGCAACGTTCTCTTATTATGACAAGCATTGACCGCCTTATCCGCTTCCAGCCTCGACGGACATATTACAAAACAACAACCTAATGTCAAAACCATACAAATTAGGGATTCAAGTACCATAAAACTCTCAACTCAAACGGATTCAGAACTCCGAATCATGCAGAAAGGAATAAAAAACGGTTAACGAGAAAGATTTGAAGAATGTGCGTAGAAGAGAAACCTCTAGAGGCGCGCGTGGCCTTGTCCTTGATGATGTTGACCTCGTCGACCAAGGCAAACTCTTTGAACATTGCGAGAAGCTCGGCTTCTGTCATGTGCCTCGGCACTTGACCTACGAACAGCTTCACGCTCTCTTCGCTTGATTTCTTATCCTTTTTAGCCTCCGCCATCAATGCTTATAAACACACACGCTGATATACACACTCTCTGCGTCTCTGGTTCTTTCTTCTCTCTCTAGAATGCTTTGTTTTCTCTCTCTTAGGAATTTCCTCTTTTCTTGTTTGTTTGTTTGTTTGGATTTTCTTTTAATTTTCTTTCCACTTTCAGAGTCGTCGCTGCGAAATTGGGGCTTTTCTGATGACGAAGACCAAGTTGGATCTTCGATATAGTATATTGTAATTAAATGTTGTCTAATTGGCCTCGATCTTTGCTCAATTTACGATAGGGCCCTGCAATTCGCTGGTAGACTCAACAGGTTGTCCATGACACTGACTACGAGGCCCTTCCATTTCGACTTCCCTCTGTCTCCTCAGTTTGTCATTGTCGAAGTCGTTTTGATTAGTTCTTGTCCAGTTGTCCCGTGCCAACTACTATGTTTTAAACACACCAAAAGAAGGAACTTCAATTAAATGCTAATTATACGATTAACATCTCTTTAATTAGTTCTAATCATCATATAGGATCTAGT
The DNA here is from genome assembly GCA_026546855.1 of Erythroxylum incrassatum. Lineage (NCBI taxonomy): Eukaryota > Viridiplantae > Streptophyta > Magnoliopsida > Malpighiales > Erythroxylaceae > Erythroxylum > Erythroxylum incrassatum. Next base: position 16,674,988 of record JANVCL010000009.1, on the reverse strand, counting down.
GACAGGGAATTTAAACTTTAATTATATATTTGAAATCGGGGTCAATTAATTATATTTAATTTTTATCCCATATATTTAGAATTTATTACTTATCTACAATACAATTACTACCACATAAATTCATCTAAAATAAGGTAGTATTAAAATTATTAAATTAATAACATTAATTGGTAAATGATAAGACTAAAGAATATATACAAATTAAAACCACAAAATATAATTTAAATTGAATTTATCCATCAATTTTACAAATTGTTTATTATATAAATTTTGTTTCATGTAAAGAAAACATTAAAGCTATTCAACATGATTGATTGGTAGTATCTCCTAATAAGGTTAATAAAAGGGTAAGTCTTGAAATAATTAATAAAATTACTTCTTTGTGACAATAAAATTACATATTCAAGTCATAGAAACAACTATTCTTTCAACTTTTTATACCATTTCTTCTTAATAAGGCTAATAATGGCATCTCTTCTTGATAAAATTGCCTTTAATAAATTCAAAATTTAAGCTAATTGGACAAGTAGGAGTGACCTAAATGATTTCAATTCCTCACTTAAGGCTCTTTATGACTTGGAGGTCTTAAGTTCGAGTTACGTAAGAGAAAAAATGGAGAATTTTTTCGCTTAATAATCCTCTAATCTTCTTGGCAAAGCTCTTTGATCGGATCAATTACGGACGTCTCGCTTCTAGTAATAGTGTAAGAGTTGAAGCTACTCAATAGAACCTAAGGGCTGATGAAAACCTAACACTAAGTAAGAGGAGGGAGGCAGTGATTAATCAATATGTGAAAACTCTTTGTATGCAGAAGTGAACAAATTATACAAGAAATTAAGAGATTTTAAAGTTCTAGATTTACCTCATCTGAAATACTTAATATAAAAAAAATTAAGCCAATTGTACGAGGAGAATGACACGTCCCCACCTTAGGTTTATTATAGGTACTCTTTTCCCTTCGCGAGAAAAGGACACACACCGGTCCTGAATCCTCCTCTTATCCAGCATTTCTGAAAGTCTCTTCTCGGCGACATCAAACGTCAATGTCTTTATTTTGTCGGATAGATTAGAGCTACAAATACAATCTTCCTGATTTCCAGGATAAAGTTAAACATCCAAATTTAGGAGTAGTGTGACAAGCATGTGCCCGACTGTCCCCAGACGAGGTATAGTGCCAATGAGACAAATGCCACTGACATAGGCATTTATTACTCTCCTTTGTCTCCATTCCACAAGAAATACTTAAATCATACTCATGGTTATTGCTTACAGTTACTGTTATAGTAAAACCTACAGGAATAAGGTCGTTATCCAACACATGGTGGCGAGAGTTGCTTGGGGTCTACTGTCGTTTTGCGGGAGAAAACGTAGGATGTCCGTTATGAGTATTTTTGGAAGAGAAGAAGGGTAAGACCGTCAAAGGCGAGAGAAATGGTACAATGGTGATTTAGCGTGACAAACAAGGGCTAAAGATAAGGTCGCCAGACTGTCCCGCCAAACCATGAGATGTGAGTGTGACCTTGGAAAACATGTAAGGTAACACAAACTGACTTTCAAACTTGATGGATATTACTGTCTTCCGATGTTCTTGACTTGTTTCAAGTTCTATGGTGGTGCGCATTTACAGGAATGGAAGAAGAAATTCTGTCCTGAATCAAAAAGGGGCAGAAAGGGCGGTAGATGATCTGTGCCAACTAAGCTGAACAGGCACAGTAAATATCAGAGTTGGGGAAAAGATTAGAAAACTTAACAGACAGAATTCATTTTAATCAAAATTTAAATTTAAATTTGGGAATTCAATCCCAATTAATTAAACCCATTTTAGATTGAGATTCCTTAATAAAGTTCTTTATTTGGTTAAATTCTTACAATATAAAGATGAATTTGTGAGATATATGACAAAAGTTCTTGTCTTAAAATTTTATAATTGATAATAATAATAATTAAGAAGTTTGTATTTTTATCCGCCAGAGGACTTGTTTAAGAGGTGTTTGAACTGAATTTTCCCGAAAGCATAATGCGTTAGTTTTGCTTAAAACTAGATTGAAGCATATGGGACATGATTCAAGTTGACAAGCTAGATTGGGATTTGAAGAGTTGCGAAAAGACACCAACTTGTAATGCATTCAGAGGACTTGGACTCCATAACAAGTCTGTTTGGAAGGATTTATAACAACTCAGAGAAAGTCGAGCTCGTGGAGATCGTTCATCAATTAGTGGGGCTCATAAAATGGATAAGGAAGACTTGAAATTATGATATAAATTTAAGGATAAAAGATATTAAAAATATTAAACTAAGTTTTATTACATAATTCACTATTAAATACGTAATTTATCTTAGTATAGCCATAGGATCATTATTATAAGTTAATCATACTTTTAGGAGGAAAAGGCAAGAAAGGACTTGGAATATTCTTTAAGAAACTCCATAAAAGTCAATCACAAGTTAGCTATACTAAACAAGTCCATCAAGTTGTTTGAACAAGCTACAGCGCAACAGAATCACCGTCATCAATCTGCAAAATAGGGGAGCTGATCCTCTGTCCCCAATTACCCAGGCCCCCCTATACCCCATACATCCAAGCCATTCATCGTTGAACAAGCTACAGCGCAACAAAATCACCGTCATCAATTTGCAAAATAGGGGAGCTGATCCTCTGTCCCCAATTACCCAGCCCCCCTGTACCCCATACATCCAAGCCATTCATGTACACATAC
>JANVCL010000009.1:16653320-16672170 GCA_026546855.1 Erythroxylum incrassatum | reverse complement strand
ACCCAGCCCCCCTGTACCCCATACATCCAAGCCATTCATGTACACATACATGAATGGCTTGGATGTATGGGGTACAGGGGGGCTGGGTAATTGGGGACAGAGGACTCAATGAATGACTTAGATGTATGGGGTACAAGGGGCCTGGGTAATTGGGGACAGAGGATCTCACGGGGCAAAATAGTGGAGAAGGCTACCCATAGAATATATACGCACAAAGACAAAAGAGACTACCAAATTGTATCCAAAAATAAAGGGAAGCAGTCTTTTACTGATATATCATAACAATTGCACAAATAATGTTTGTCTCATCAACAACAATAACAGCAATGCAATTATGCATTCTGATTAATGTTAATAAGACCCCGGAAGAAGAATGGCTGTATACCACAAGAATTCTAATAGAACTTAATAAAGTCACCTCTTTGATGATAAATGATGAAAGCGTTTACATTTTCACCACAACCGGACCATATTTTGGCTGCATGTATTAGAAAGCATTGAATGGGCAGAACAGAATATAACTGAAGAAGTAAGAAATATGTTCCTCGTTTCCTGGATTTGCTGACACGGAGGCCCTCCCATCCACAATTCAAAGAGTAAGCAGAAAGAGTGTGAAATGATTATTCCAATACTAGATTGAATTCAATCCAGTCAGTTTGCGTAGCTTCTCACATACTACAAAAGTGATCATAGTTTGAGGACCTAATCTTGCAAATATAGCAAAGCCCCTGACAAAAGTTAAATAGTAAATGTTATTCATTCAACTTATAGGAGAAAAGGAGATATTCAAATTATTCACGAGTCCATACAACTAATAAAGAAAACACAGGTCAAGTAGCCCCAGTTAGAACCTCACCCCTTGTAAAGCGACCTGGGGCCTTCTGTAAAGACAACCTGAGAGCAGAAATCAAATTTTTGTCAGACAAGGGAAATATCTCTGCTTGTCTTGGCACTACCTCTCCCCCATTCATAAGCTGCCTACCACAACCAGAAGCCAAACAAGAATGAAAAGAGGGAGAAATAAAACCCAAAACTATAAAACAGATAGATCTAACATAGTCTTCATCTATTTCTCTTTCAGACCACTTTTTCAAGTGATATGGAGCATAATTAATTAACTGTTAAAAAGAGGTGAGCAATAACAAAAAGGAAAAGGAGGGTAGCAAGTGCATACCTTATACGCACAATGAAATCCATTTTTATAGCGTCTGGTTGTTTTGGAGTCTCGTTGCAGCATCAGTCGGGTTTTAATCATGTCAATTGGTGCTGTAATAAGGGTACTAACTGTCCCAGCGACTGTACTCGAGCTTCATAAGACAAACAGTTAAACTTAGCCTCACACTAACATGTCATTGGTGCTATTAAGGAATAGGACATTTATTTCATAACTAGACAATGTACTAAGACGCTTCGAAGACCAGTTCTAGCCATCTTGGGAAAGTGTCACCAGTCTATGGCCCTGCTTAATCTCAGATAATAAACCACAAGTATCCTAGGCCTTGTATGTTGATGAATCTACTAAGAATGTCCGAGAACTAACTTGGTAACATAGCATTATCAAAATTTTACATCCTCGTATATTTCTGATCCATAGTTTTTCCTCTTATAAGAATCAGAAGCATACAATTAGGAGAGCCCCTATAAATGGGCATCTATGAACATTTCTTGTGATTGGTGTTCAGAATAAAGAATGATGTTAAAAGCAGTTGCTTACATTAGATGAAGATTAAATCCTTCTTCCAATGGAGTCCACCTAAGCAAAGCCTGCATCAATAGACAATTGGAGAAAAATTCAAGAATAAGACAGAGTAAGTTTCAAACAGAATTTGAAACAAATAAACACTAAGAACTGTAGAGATTACTTCGGGTATACTCAAAGCGAAAAAAAGCATGCTTAGAACTTGACCCGCTTGGTTTCATCATATGTTGCTAGTTGTGATGCAGTTAAAGCAGAAGCTCTGACCATAGCAGGGCCTACTCCCTTCCAAAGTGCTCTTATTCCCTCTTCAGAAGCAATTCTCCGCATTTCTGCGATAGGCCCTCGCCTATCGTTTGCATTCATTTGAAGCCGGACCTAATAAAAGAAAGTCAGCTTGAGGAAGAAAAAAATCTAGAGCACATTAATTAGAATACCTTCAGAACTTCTATTGGATTAGTCAGTGCAGTCGCAATTGCACCAGAAAAAGCTCCCGAGGCAATCTTGACCAAAATATTGGTTGATCCAAAAGCCAAATTACATGCATACTTGGATGGTTCATACAGGCCTAAACGGAGACCTCCATAAAGAATTGACCTAAGAAGTGCGGGGGTCAATCCCAGATACAGTGCCCCTAGTCCTTCATTTTTCAATAGTTGAAAAAATAAACGTCCCTGCATAATGAGGTGAAACTTTACATGAAAAAAAAGGTTATAAAAAAAAAAAGAGAAATAGTCAGACATTGTTGGCATACCATTCCAGTCAGAGGACCTTTCTGTCCAACAAGCTGCATTTGCAACCGAACTTTGAGTACATCTGTAATGTAGTATCAGATATCAATCATCCAACAATGAGGAAATGCCTGTTGTTCATCTTTATAATTTTCTCTTCCAGGTATATTTACTTGCAATTATTCTTAAAATATAGTTTTTCACCAGGATACATCAATTAAAATCAATAAAAGAAATTCTAATCATCAGAAAAAACACACCAGCTTTGTCTTCTCATAACTTGACCCATTAACCACATTTTAAAGTAACATTTAAGCTTGCACAACCCGTCTCCAGTTTCCTATTTTTGAACACAGGCATAAAAGGCTTGCCTCATTTTCTGGAAGTCCTAGTTAGACACGAGCAATTAAAAACAACGCTCCTTGACCTACTTTTTATCTACTTAAAGATCGAAATGCGATGGCAAAGCCCAACCTTGATAATAGCCACGGTTCCATATTATTTCTATGCATACCACAGAACTTGTTCACAGTAACAATATCAAAGCAACTTGCTCTGCTCCAGGCTATCTTAGAAGTTGCTCTAAACTGAGATACTCAACAATTCATATGCCAAATCCATCATGTGCTGCACCAACTTAAGGAATCAATCTCTTATGAAATCCAAGATTTCATTCATATTATAATTAAATCGCAGAAAGAAGAACCAAACAGAACAAATATACAAGAACCTAATCACAACATCACTTGCATGCAGTCAAAGGCTGAGTAAGACAACCAAAAAGAAAAATAACCTAGAGGATGCGTGATGCCTGTGGCAACCGCAACGGCGAGCCCGCTAGTCCCAAAATGGTAGATGACTTTTGAGGGTTTGACCACCAACTTCTGGATTCCATCGACATTATTAACTGAACATGAGAAAAATACTTTTTAAGATAAGTTGAGAATCAATAACAAAGCAAGACTTCTGCGAGTCATAAAGTATGATTCAGAATGAAGCAAAAGAGGCCATGCAAGAGACCTGAAGGCGAAGAATTTGTGGAACCGAGATTTTCCTTCATTTTCTTGCCGTTTCGGGAAATTTGGGCTTTTGAATAAGGGGAGTGGTTGGTTAGATGCTTACGTCATTTGGACGGGAAAACGACAGCGTCTCAGTCTATCCACACTAACGGCTAAAACAGCAGAACAACTGCCTAGAAAGACCAATCAAATGAAAAGTGGGTTGCCCCTTCACAACCGTTGGATCGGATGACCTTCCGCTGGTCCTACTTCCTCATTAAAATTGAACGGTTTACTGAAACTACGGGAGCATCAACTCTTGTGGACTACTACCGCTACTGCCACACGGACTAACGACCATCTCCTTCCTGGATTTCTCTGTTTCTCAGTTAGGGTTTTTGATCTGACCAACCATTAATTTTAGGAGTCTGGATCATGCCTCGGTACGCGTTGGTTTTCAATTTCATTCTTTGTTATATCTATATTTATCGTTAATCGTAGTCTCTTTTTTTTTCCCCTCACGTCGGAACAAAGGATTAAATTTTCATTTTATGAACTTGAAATTTGCAGGTATTACTGTGACTACTGTGACACATACTTGACCCACGATTCTGTAGGTTTTGTTCATTTTATCTGTTGAAATTTAATGCCTTGCATTGCTCATTTTTTTTTGCTTTGGTATGTTTCAGCCCTCTGTTAGGAAACAGCACAATGCTGGTTACAAACATAAGGTACTTTTCACAATTGTTGTTCTTAGGTGTTAATTGTTTGGAAATATTGATTATCATGTTTTTGAATGTTGTGGAAAACTGTTAGGCTAATGTGAGATCCTATTATCAACAATTTGAGGAGCAACAAACCCAAAGTTTGATTGACCAAAGAATAAAAGAACATCTGGGCCAAGCAGCAGCATTCCAGCAGGTTGGAGCTGCATACAACCAGCATTTGCTGGCTCAAAGGCCTCGACTTCCTGTTCTACCGACACCTGTAATGCCTGTTCCGGGGAATGCTCCATACCCTGCAATTAGGCCTCCTGTTTTACCCAGACCTGTTCCTGGTGCTCCAGGTAGTTTTAACCGTGAGATTGTGCTTTCTGTTTCTCGATACAAGCTTTGGCATATGTGGATGTTTAAGGTCGAGTTCTGGTTGTTGGTCAATGACTTGTCGCTTTATCAGTTGCTTATTTATATGGCATGGGATTTTTCTAATGATCCATTTATACTATGTGTTACTCTTACTTTGGCCAGTACGCATATTTTAGTTTTATGATTACATCATGTGTGTGTGATTGTTTATATAAAATTGATCATGGTGGGAGTCTTGATCATGGTGAGGGTGTGCTTTTGGGAAAACTGCTGCCACTTGCAACTCATGTGCCATGGACTGATACATATAGATTCCCACTTTCTTCTTTTGTTTGTGTATTCTCGGGCTTAATTATTACTCTCAGATGCATGATTCCCATACCAACTGAGTGTTGTTATTGTTAAAATAAAATCAAATATTTCATCATTTTGAACTAATTTGCAGGTTTTATGCCCATGATGGCACCACCTGGTGCTAGCATACCGGGTCATTTAAACGGTGTTCCAACTCCAAGGCCTCCTGCAGTGACTGCTCCACCAACTGTTTCCGGAAGTAAAGGCGCGCCTGCTCCTCCTACAGGTGCGCCATCCATGGTTCCTCCTGGTTCTTACCAAGGACCTCCAGCGACGTCAAGTGGAGGCTTTGATAACTTCAACACCAATGCTCCAGCTCCTGAAGCCAGTCATTAGTCTCTTTGATCTTCAGCAACTTCATTATCTTTGGAAACCTTTGTGTATATTTTATTTTTGTGGGCTGATGAAATTAAAAACTGGAAAATTAGAGGTTTAGGATTGTTTCTGGGCGGGAATGAAATTGGAATCACCACAGTTTTGGCCTTACGTGGAGCTGTATTCAAGTTGCAAATGATTTGATTTTATGTTCAAGGGAAACTGAAGCTTTGTCTTTGTCCTTGTGCTATGAACTTGTATATTAGTTTTATAATCCTCTTATTGTAATAACTATCTGCAAGCACAGGAATCCTATTACCCCATGCAACATTTATGAGGTACTTAGACACTGAAGTGCTGATCTCAGGCATGTCTTTGATATCGTTAATCGGCATCAAACTACTGGGAACATACTATATCTGTAAGGAGCTATTCTTTACCTCTTCAGTGTGAAATTGGCTCAAAACGGGTAATGAGTTCACTAGTGAAAGTATTAACCATCTACACACATACATAAAGGTTCTGAAGTAACCGACAGCAATTTTCAGGATGCTTTCCAAGGTGTAGTACTTCGTTTAGCTACCTGTAGATTTTCCAAGATCCAACTCGAAAACTATTTGGAAAAGATCCAAACTGTATCGTTAGACAGGTACTACGTCTTTCCTCCTCCTGAAGCTGCTGGTACGGGCCAAATTCATGAAGAGTTGATGCCTGTAATTTGCACCAACATTAAGGAAGAAGTAAGCTGTTGGCAAAACCATTTGTTACTCAAAGGCATAATACTATATTCATTTACATGGATTGATGTTCTCATATCCCACCTCTTATATTCTAGTTTCTGGATGATTATTCCATTCAGTAAGAGCTCTGTACTGTAAACTGCAACTCCTGCAAGTATTTCGAATAGTTATTGCAGATATTAAAATCCTCAACCGAAAGAGCACAGAGTGCTTACACCGATACCTTTATCAAGGAATGGGGCGCAAATGGCATGATCTTCTTCACACGAGAGAATTAACAAGTCAACTTGAATCATCAATACAGATACCCTTGTCATATCTACTGTCTGAAGCTTATTTGTCGAGAAACGGAATGCAAATGCAGTAAGTGAAAGATACGGTAAATATGACTTTAAGAAGTGTAAAAGAGAACCACAAAAGCAGAGCTAATTATCTTGAAATGCTGAATATAGACAAAGATAACGAGTTATCCTGAATAAAAAGACACTCCACATACTTACCACAAAGGTTGCAGGGTCGGAACCATGATTATAGTCTGCTCAGTTTCACTAGATTCCACAGAATGAAAACCAGTTCTCTCCATGATAAACAAAGAAAAGAAATGACTAAAGCTTTATTTGTCTAAATTTTGCAGTTAACATTGTTTTGGGTGAAAACAGAATGTGTTATTCATCTATAGCTCCTGCTGTTTACTTTCTTTTATCAACTTTATTTTCTTGATCAAATTGATATATACCTGGCCATTAACTGCCTTGACCAAGCTACTAATCGTCTCTTCATCGGGCTTTACATTTGGTGTAATCAAGACCGTTCGACCCTGGTGAGTGAGCAGATATTAGTGTTCAAGGGAAAAAGAACACTAGCTGATTACTAAAATTGTCCAAAATAAAGAAAATCACCTCTAGAAGTGAATGATGCCTTGCATGAGCCAGTGAAACACCCAGGTTGAATCCAATTTCATTTTCCTTCTTGGCATCTCTCAAGATAAAATTGTTCTCATCAATAAGACAGCTAGCTTGCGCGCAGCTCTCAAGCCATAAATGAGTGACTATTGGTTTACCACAACCAATAGCTTCCAACATATTCTTTGTTCGTATAAATCTGTCTGCTATGAAATGAGTAGCATCGTTTATGAATGAGGCAGTGGAAATTCCCAACTTGGTCAAGATCTGTTCAAGGGAAATACAAAAGTAAATTAGTTGCAAGTTACCATGTTATTATTATATGTATTATTAAAAGAAATCCACCTTTTTCTGCTGCTTGATGATATGGTCATCCAAATGCTGGCTAAACAACACTCGAACATGCGCCATGCTTCTTCGTGTCCTCAAATTTCTCCATGCAAAATCTGGTTTTGGCTCATGGACGCCTAACCTAGTAAGCTCTTTAGAAAGGAATGGTTTTAGGAATTGCTGGCTATACGGTCCTTTTTGTTTCTGTTTTCCCTCAAAAGTTGCAAATGAAGTGCACAGGTTGCGATTTCTGTTTACAAAACTTGGTGGCTTACAATGCGTTCTTTTACGTTTGGGGCACATCCGTGCTTGCAAGTTTAAAGAACTGGCCAAGTCATACGCCTCTCTGATAGAACCATTCTTTGGACTAACTTTATTGCTTCCAGCTTGCTCGTAGACTGAATCATATTTTCCTACAGAGCTGAGCACGTCAGGGGGGCTAACACTTGACTGATTTCTTTTTCTCGTATAAGTGATTAGTTCCTTTTTCATGATATCACTTGACCTATCCTTTAAGTAACTTGGTCCATCCTCATTGCCTTGGAAATCTGCAAATGAACTCAGCACGTTAGAAGTTGTAAATGAATTGCAGATGTCGCGAGTTCTGCTTGCACAACTTGGGGGCTTACAATGTGTTCTTTTACGTTTGGGGCATCTCCATGATTCTAAGTTTAAAGAACTAAACAAGTCATATGCCTCCTGGATAGAACCATTCTTCTGACAAACTTTATAGCTTCTAGCTTGCTTGTGGACTTGATCATATTTTCCTACAGAACTGAGCAGGTCAGGGGGGCTAACACTCGAACAATTCCTCTTCGTTATATAAGTAATTACATCCTTTTTCACGATACCATTTGATCTATCTTTTATATCAGCTGATCCATTCTTGTCGCCTTGGAAACTTTCTCCCTTTAACCACAATTCAGTGAGATGACCAACAAAACTTCCTTGCACTTTTTCCTTGCTAAATGAGGTAGTTTTAACAGTTTTTGATGAATATGCATATTTCGCTATTTCTTTCTTTATCTTTTTCCTGATCAACTTATCATCTAACTCATAGATGAAGTCATTCCTAGACAAACAGAAGGTTTGATTTGTTGCCAGACACTTACTTTTCTTCGACTCTCCAGCAGTGCTTTCTGCATGAATGGAGACATCCTGCCCAAGAGAAGTCCTTGAAACTTTATTACCTAGTATACTTCTTGGAGAATCTACGACCAACTTCTCAGGGACCTGATAAGCATAAGCACTGTTTGGAACTGGCGGTGTATGTGCTAAAGCTTCAATAGCTTCAGCAGCCATTTGAGTGCTAAAAACTGTGTCAAGCTTATCTGTTTCAAATTCTTGGCCAGATAAGACCGGATGCAACTGCTCATTTTGTTTGTTTTCAACATTTTCAGATTGCCTTTCTATATCGCTTGCATGGTTTTGAGTTTCTGAGTTTGGATGAGGCAGTCCCGCTAATTCATTCCCCGAGCTGCTGCTAGCACTACCATCCATATTCCTAGAACTCCAATTATTTGTTACAGATTGCTGCTGATTTCCACAAAAAATGAAAGAGGCATTGATTTTATCACTATGGACGTCTATCCTGCAGTGCCTTTCGCCATTATCCCATTCAAAGGCTCCAACTTTTCCAATATCATTTCTGGCTTGCATAAATTTAGCCAAACTATAAGATCCCTTTGCGCAAGATAGAGATGATAAGTTCTTCCTGACCATACTTACAGGCTTAGTATCTGGAGAATGTCCGGTATCATTTGATAATAGAAAATTGTCGACAAAAGCAAGTGCATTGGACTGAGATGATTCTCCAGGTTCCTCAGACTGAAAATAACTTAATCGTGGAACTTCTTGATTACAAGAAGGCGACCGAGGAAGATCTTTTATGTTATTGGTGCTTTTGATAGTAACCATATCACCTTCAGCAATTAAAAGAATTCCCATTGAGTCATATGTCAAGAGGATAAATTAGAGAAAATAACAAATGCTGATTCTAAATCAAAACCTTAATGCAAATTGAACAAGTAGTGACCCTCACCACATTCAGAATTCTTCGAAGACTCATCCTTCCACTGCTTAAAAGGTTCATCAGTCCCAAACTCGAAAAATTTAGTCCCTGAAATCTCCTCATCCTCACTATCAAGCGCAATCTTCTTCTCATCATCATCATCAGTATCATGGTCATACTCAGCAGGGTCTACACGATCAACTAGTTGAGTATGATAATCAAATTCCTCCATCTGGTTAAGGACTAAATTATCAAAAGGTATAGTATCTTCAAACGGATTATGAGCAGAATCAAACTCCATAGTTTCGCCACCTAATCTCACAACCACAAAAAGGAACACATTAGAGAACTTCTCATTTCTAATCATAAAATGATCAACCAAACTCTTTGACGGTTACATCAACGCAATGGATTAAGAACTAAAACGGATATCCAACTCATTAAACCCTGGCAACAGATGAACTGATGGCCCATATATATATATATATATATATACACACACACACAACGTTACTAATTACCATATAATGTACAGATTATTCACAGAAGAATAAAAGTAACTGCAGAAAGAATTGCTCGGGAATCGGAGTAGTAGCGAAACTAATAAACAACATGGAAAGGAATAAAGAAAGAATGTGAGGAAAGAAATTGAATACTTGGGCGTCTGATGTAGAGAAATTAATCAGAAGTTTCTGTTCTGAGCACTTTTCAGTAGTTCTTGTATGATGCGGCTCTGAAAGCATTCTTCTTTTTCTTTTTCTCTTGGCTCTCAAATTCAACCATCTGAACGAACACATTCAATATATGGGAACTGAACTGGTGGTATCATAATGGTGGGAATGGAGAGAGGCAAAGCATTTGGAGTTCAGAGTTTAATTATTTGGAGGGAAATCAGAAACAATACAGTAAGGACTAATGGCTTTTATATCGTTTGGTCTAGTGGAATGGTTTGGGCTCGGGCCGACATTTACTTTTAAGTACACTGACTTAGTTCCATTTTAAAATTGTAAGAAGAGAAGGAAAGCAATCATTTAAAGTTTTGACATTCTTCGTAGTACCAAATGAGGAGGTGTGTAATGTTGTGATAGTTTTTTTGAGCTCTTTGGGTGAATAGGAATGATGTAGTTTGGCGACATAAAACTAGGAACTCAGGTTCGATTGTAAGGTTGGCGTCTGATGTTTTGCATGCATGGAAAGTGATTCGAGTTCACCCAAATATTTCACCGGTAGTTGTAAACCGAAATCTAAGTTGGTCATCTCACCCTGAAGATTGGCTCCAGGTTAATGCTAAAGCCTCAACTGGAAGTGCTACGGGTTACGTGGGTATTGGTTGTGTAGTGAGGGACTCTGGAGCTTCGTTTATTGCTGGTCGTGCATGGCAGTATCCGGGTTTTTTTAATGCAAAAGTTGCAGAGCCATTGCTATGCGTGAAGTGATGAGTTAAATCAAGACACATGGTTGGCAACGAGTGATGTTTGAAACTGATTCTCAACTGGTTGCGCAAGCTATTAATAGTGGCAATTCTAATGATGTTTTTGGTTTTGGTTTAATCATTTAGGATTGTAAATCTCTCTTGTCCGAGATTTCAGTCGCTAAGTGTAGTTTTGTCTATAGGTCTGTAAATGTAGCTGCTCATGTTTTGGCTATTGGTAGTCATTCCGACGCAGGCTTAGGAGTGTGGAATAATTTGCCTCCTCCTAATTTACTTGATATCCTACTATCTTCTTAATGAATCTCTTATTAAAATTAAAAAAAAGAGCTACGAAGAAACCTGTCATAGGTTAATTTTAGTCACTCCCTGTGACAAAACTAACACTCATTTTGCAATTAACCTAAAAAATTGTCCACATCCATGTTACATTTCAAAGAATCAGCTATCGGAACTTGCCCACGAATCACTAATTTTTCTATGAAAACACACAATAATCCATTTGTAGCCTGTATATCACTTCAGTTGATCATATGGTCAACAAGCAACTTCATTTTGAAGTTCAACATCCAAAGGCACGACTAGTGCCCATTTAGCCTCAAAATCTCATCATTGGCCACTATACCACGAGCAACTCGATGCAAATCTAACCTAGTACATGTCGTTCCCACTAAGTGCAATATAAGTTGATATTTTACATTTCTACTCAAAGGAATATGACAAATGCTAACTACAATCTCTACATAAAATAACTCCACATCACAAGGCTTATAGTGGAAATCGTGAAGCGTTTGACTATTAAGTCTTTTAATACAAAATTTATATGAGATCGAATTATGGAAATTTGGTCATTCTTTAACTAACAATCATCCCAAACCTAAATATGAGTACCATCCCTCACTTTCCATCTACACCCTTATTGCAAAATAGGAATTGAGGTAGTTGGTCTCTAATGACACTAAGATGGGAATTGGGTATTATTGACTTTTAAGGAAACTTTTACAACTTGATAAAGACCCTGATAGATTGCCAAATGAATGATGAAATGCAGCGGCAATTTGAATAATCTCAGTCAATTAATCAAATGAAACATAAAGAGTATAGGGAAGATAGGTTGTAACCAAAATTTATAGTTTTTTGTTAAGTAATCCTTGCCTACGTTCACTCTCTAACTCTCTCTTGAGATTCTAATAATCTCTTCTTTCAACTACTAAAGAGGAACCTTTTTACAATAATATTTAATCAAGAAAGAAGAATCCTTGTACAATCTGTTGGCGTGAGCAATCTAAGGGAGGAAAATTTGTTGTTAACTTTGACATATTGTGTAAATGATTTGTTTACTTATTTGTAATTAATTGTCTTACATTTAGGCTATAAAATAGGATCTTGTTGTATAACAATTAGTATAAATATGTAGACTGTAATAGCTTGAATATAATATACATAATTATTCTCTATTACCTTCAGAGCAACACCTAACGTAGAAACAGAGCAATCCCTAATGTAGAAACTGAAGTTTGCAGTCATGTCTAGATAAGACCCCTCTTCTTCTATCATCCCTCATGAATCTCGAATCATTGTTCAAGACAATACCCCTTTTCCATTTGAAATCATCTTAGATGATACGAATTATCCGTTATGGTAACAACTTATAGAGATGCGTATTGGAGCTCGAAACAAATCAGGATTCCTTACAGATACAACATGAAAACCACCTGCAGATGACAAGCAATTGGAAACCTGGCTGATTGATAATAACCGAGTTAAGAGTTGGCTTATTGATTCTATGAGTCCGCTTTTGATGCAACGATTCATCCGTCTTCAAACAGCCAAAGAAATATAGGAAGCTATTGCAAAGACGTTTTATGATGACTCAGATAAAACACAACTTTTTGAACTGAATCAGAGATCGTTTACCACTCACTAAAATGGTAGACCCTTATCTTTATATTACAATGAACTGATTGGCATATTTCAAGAAATTGATGCTCGTGTTTAGAGAAAAGAAGATAATGTTGTTGTAATCATAACGTTGCATAAGTATATAACCCGACTTCGAGTGTATATTTTTTTGGCTAGCCTTGACCCAGAATTCAATCAAGCTCGAAGTGAAATTTTGAGAAAAGATCCACCTCTTGATCTTGAGTCATCTTATGCATGTTCGCAAATATCACAATTAGAGGAAAACTATGGGGGAACCTAAGGTTCAGTCAGATGGTATGGTTCACTTGACTACCCGTATACGCCCTACACATTCCCAACAAATAACTAAAGGAAAAAATCTGGCACTAAAGGAAGTAACTATAGTTGCACTCATTATGGTGAGGATTGACATTCCAAACAACGTTGCTATGAAATTATTGAGTATCCAGAATGGTGGGATTTTACAAAGAAACCCTGAAAGAAAATTGGACAAGCTGTTGTTACTACCACAAAAGATGAGGACATGAATGCATCTACATCAAATATAGTTGCAGCACATGTTACCAAGGCTGATAATCCAGGTCTGTTCAACACTTATCTTGCTATGAATGATGTATGTATTATATAGGTGCTATTGACCATATGACAAATGATTTTACCCATCTTTCATATATTCGTTCTTCAACTCAACCTCACGTACTCATTGCTAATGGAGGAGTTGCACCTATTATTGGCGAAGGATTAGTACATATGTCAAATTCCATTAATCTTGATACTGTGCTTGTAATTTCTTCTCTTTCTTCCAACCTACTATCTGTTAGCAAAATCACAAAAGCCCTGAATTGTGTTGCAATTTTTTGGCCTGATAAATGTGTTTTGTAGGATATTGCAACACAACGAACTCTTGGCTATGGTATTAGACATGGAAACTTGTACTATCTTGACTTGGCGGCCACTTCAAACAATCAAATACATGATCAAGCAAATAATAATGGAAGAAGGCAAGGAAACAAGGATATGGTGTGGTTATGGCATCGTCGCCTTGGTCATCTATCATTTAATTATCTTCGCAAATTGAAACCAAGTTTGTTTTTACATACAAATTCTAAGTTTAATTGAGACATTTGTGAGATGGCCAAGAGCCATAGAATTTCCTATCTACCTAGTTATAATAAGAGTACTACACCTTTTATGACTATCCACTATGATGTTTGGGGACCTACTCAAATCCCTACATTATCTGGTGCTCACTATTTTGTGACATTTATTGATGAATGTACTCGTATGATTTGGATCTCTCTACTGCGAAGTAAGGGCGATGTTTGTTTTGTTTTTCAGGAGCTATATCAAATGGTGACTTCTCAGTATCAATGTAGAATTCAAGTTCTTCAATCTGACAATGGTGGGGAGTATATAATTTCTAACATGATATTTTTTGTCAAAAAATGGTATTCGACACCAAACTTCATGTACTGGTACACCGTAATAAAACGGTTTGGAAAAATGAAAGAATTGCCAAATTCTTGAGGTCGTTCGGGGTTCCTTATTTGGAATGAGAGTGCCTCGGGAGTATTGGGGCAAAGCTATTCGCTCCACTACATATCTTATTAATCAGATGCCATCGGGAATCATTGATTTCAAAACACCACATCAAAAACTCCATGAACTTGTCTCCACACCAATTGGTCCGAATCTTGAACCACGTATGTTTGGTTGTACTGCATATGTACACCGGTTTACAGGTAAACTAGAACCACGAGCTATCCATTGCATATTGTTGGAAACGTAGATTTAAAAAAAGGATATCGGTGCTATGATCCTAATGAAAACAAAATGTATGTGACGCGAGATGTTAAATTCCATGAAGATATTCCTTGTTTTGGTGGTCATGAGTGCTCTCTTCATGGGGAGACAACACTTAATTTAGGTGAAGACAACACTCATGAATTTTTCCAAGAACAAGCAAAAATTGATATATAACTAGATGTTGAACTTTCAAATATTAATACTCAACCTGACTTTGTACATCCTGAGAGTGTTGATGGCACTCATGAGAATCAAGATAGTACAATTTCCCTAGCTACACCAACGGTTATAGAAATTTCGAATGTGTCTCCTTAGGTAACATCATTACCTTCATCTCTTTTAATATATGATTCAACTCCTCTTAAAGCTGAACCAAGATATCCGAATAGGATAAACAGAGGAATTCCAAAAATTTAGTATGATCCTGATTTTAAAGCTAAGACTAAATACCCCATTAACAATTATACCTCCTCTTATCGTTTGTCAAGGTCTCATGCACTTATTGTAAATCAATTATCTCTTATATCTATTCCAAGTAATGTGCAGGAAGCATTGATGAATTCAAAATGGAAGAAAGCTATGAATGATGAAAGGGAAGCCTTACAAAAGAATCACACATGGGAACCTGTATCGCTACCATTAGGGAAGAAAACAGTAAGGTGCAAGTGGATTTTTACAGTTAAACTCAATCCAAATGGAACCATAGATCGCTACAAGGCAAGGCTTGTTGCTAAAGGGTACATACAGAAGTATGGAATTGATTATAGGGATACATTTGCACCTGTAGCAAAAATAAATAACATACGAGTTCTTATTTCCATAACAACAAATCAAGATTAGCCACTGCGACAATTTGATGTTAAAAATGCATTTCTTAATGGAACTTTGGAAGAAGAAGTATACATGGATCCTCCTCTAGGCATAAACTATGATGGCAAAGTATGCAAACTAAAAAGGGCCTTATACAGATTGAAGCAATCCCTTCGAGTATGGTTTGGAAGACTCTCAACTTTCATGAAGAAGATTGGGTATAAACAAAGTGATGCTAATTGTACTCTCTTTGTCAAACAAGAGTTAAAAAAGATTACTGCTTTTATTATGTATGTTAACGATATGGTTGTCACAGGAAATGGCTCAAATGAGATAGCTATCCTCCAAGAAAGCCTTGCGACTGAGTTTTAACTTAAAGATCTTGGACACTTAAAATATTTCTTAGGCATTGAAGTTACAAGATCGAGCAACGGAATATCTCTTTGCTAGTGAAAGTTTGTGCTAGATTTACTAGCAGAAACTAGGATGCTTAACTGTAAACCCATTGAAACTCCCTTGAGATGAATCACAAGTTAGCCTTTCAACATGACCAAATTCCAACCAACAAGGAGAGGTATCAAAGATTAGTTGGGAGGCTAATATACTTATCGCATACACGTCCTAACATTGCATATGCGGTAAATATTGTAAGCCAATTCATGCATACACTAAGTAAAGATCATATGGAGGTTATTTATCGGATCTTGCGATACCTAAAATCTTCTTCAAGAAAAGGATTTTTTTTGCTAAAAATGGAGATCAAGAAATCAAGGGATATATAGATACAGATTAGGCTGGACGTCAAACTAATCGAAAGTCTACATCAGGGTATTTTATGTTTGTTGGAGGTAACTTGGTTCCATGGCAAAGTAAAAAGAAAAAGGTTATAGCAAGATCAACTGTAGAGGCAGAATTTTGTGGAATGGCACAAGATATCTGTGAATTGCTATGGATAAAACGTATTTTACATGATCTTGGTATATGTCTGCCAAAACCTATGAAGTTATTATGTGATAACAAGGTAGCCATAGCAATTGCAAATAATCATGTTCAACATGACAAAACCAAACATGTGGAAGTTGATTGGCACTTCATCAAAGACCATCTTGATAAAGGTACAATTAGTCTTCTGTTTGTCACATCAAAAGATCAACTAGTAAATGTTCTAACAAAGGCAGTATCCGGAAAAGATTTTCAAAGCTCACTTAACAAGTTGGGAATGATTGATATATATTTGCCAACTTGAGGGGGAGTGTTGGTGTGAGCAATCTCAGGGAGGAAAATCTGTTGTCAACTTTGACAGATTGTGTAAATGATTTGTTTACTTATTTGTAATTAATTGTCTTACGTTTAGGCTATAAAATAGGATCTTGTTGTATAACAATTAGTATAAATATGTAGGCTGTAATAGCTTGAATATAATATATAGAATTATTCTCTATTACCTTTTCTACACAATCTTCCTTGAAATCACTCACTTTACAATAATTTTTAACCAAGAAATAAGAATCCTTTCACAATCTTCCTTAAAAACACTAATTTTTTTAAATCAATCTTAATTGATATTTTACAACTCATATAAACTTTTGCTTCACATTTTGATGTTGAAGGGCTCTCAATAAATTTATAATTAATAAATTAATGCTTATAAATAATTAGAAACTCTTGTAAATGTGGTATTGATACCCTTTAATGTCATAAAGATGTCTAATAATCAAAATTCCAAGCATTTATACCCATACTAGCTCTAAAATATTGTTAGACATAAAAATTAGTTGTTATAACAATTAGAAATAATGAAATTGATTGAGTAATCTGACATATCAGTCGACTAATAAGCCACATTATTCAACCAATGTCATATACAAACTCGACTAGTAATAATGAAATTAGTTAACTAATTTGGAATATTAGTAGACCAATATACCATATTATTTGACTAATGTATCGACTAATGTCACATACAAGCTCAATATACATATTTTTTCAAAGTTTCTAGTACGTTGGTCAACTACACTTAGATATTGGTCGACTAATGTCTCCAAAAATAACACATTGGTTAACCATACCTATACATTGGTCAACCATTATGTTTGAAAATAGGTTTTCAAAGACTTTTCAAATTCTTTCAAAGATCAAACCATATTATTTTAATTGATATTTGATCCAAAAATACTTCAAAAGCTTCCTGGAAAGTATTTTAAAGATTAAAGGGGGGTTTTCTTTAAAATTAAAACCTTGATTCCTTTTGAAAAATGAAAAGATTTATGCATTAAGTTCAAAACATAATGTTCTTATGCATTATGAGCCCCAAGCATTAAAATAATCAAGTAGGAGATACAAAGAAAATTACAAGTAAATTTGTAAACTTATTATACTTTGGTCTTTCTTAATTTGGATCTTCCTTTTAACTCTTACATTTAGTCTCCTCAGATTATTTCTGGACTTCATTTCATATTGCTTCCTTTTAAGACATCAAAGAACAAATTATCGATAGTAACTATTTTTTTGTCATTAAAACATAGATTGTAGCCTCCCTTGGTTCAACAATCTCTCCCTTTTTAATGATGAAAAAACATGTTATAATATTAGAAAGCCAATAATGATATTCGTTATTTAAACATTTACAATCTCTAAATATCAAATCAACATAAGCATTTGTCCGGTGTGATGAAATTTACCAGTAAAATCAAACATTAAATATAAATATTGTTGGATCTCGTTTCCGGAGCCCAACTTTCGAAAACATAAAACCTTGTGCTTGAAACCCTGAAGGTCATTTGCTGTCATTCCACAAAGATGGTGAGCGCACACTAATCAATCATCAAAATCATAAGTTGAACTCTTTATAGAAATTGTAACTTTAAGTCTCTAATTTACTTTGAAGGAAGAATCAACTCAATCGGAGTCCTTTAACTCAAGATATGCTTAAAAAGCCTATGTGTGTACATACTCCAATTATGCTCTTCAACCTGACCCTTCACTTGTTCTAATGCAAACTCTCTCGATACAATTCCAAATGGTATAAATTTTTATGGGGATAAAGATATGTGTCTTAGGAATCTATTGGTCTAAAAATCACCTCAATTGGAGGTCGGATGAGGGAGTTATGCCCAAAAGAATAGACCATGTTCATATCTCAAATCGATTTGAACCTCTCTTGGCGCGATTGCCATAACTTTCAATCTATAAGTCGGATTGATTTCGTTTTTGGACCATTAGAAAGTATACTTCCGAAGCTACAACTTTTATGAAGACCACAAAACCTGATTATGCCTCTAAAGTGGTCAAAAATTATCATTTTTTTCGTAACTGGTCGTTAAACGGACATGCAGGTCTGTTTAACGGACATGCATCGAGCTTAGGAGGGCAAAATGACCCGAGAAGGTCCGTTAAACGGATATGCATGTCCGTTTAACGGACATGCATCGAGCTTAGGAGGCCAAAATGACCCGAGAAGGTCCGTTAAACGGACATGCATGTCTGTTTAACGGACATTGACTGGCCAAGGGGTGTTTGTCCACTTGAGAAGGTCCGTTAAACGGACATCCATGCCCGTTTAACGGACATGGGGGCTCCCCAAAGCCCTCCAATGCCCCTCCAAAGCCTCCAACCTTCAACCTAACACCATGAACACTTATACTCTCCCCAAATTCACTTATTCTAATGTCAAAACACTTCATAACAACTCAAACATCAAGTTCATCTTACCAAATTCTC
>JANVCL010000009.1:16566139-16577850 GCA_026546855.1 Erythroxylum incrassatum | reverse complement strand
GGATTAGTGAGATTAGTGAAAAAATCATTTTTGGAATCTTAAATTACCTCATTTACTTCTTAATCTTTAAAATATAGAAAAAATCATAACATCCCTCTGTTTAAGGGATTTAATCCCAGAATGTTTCTTCATTAAATTTAACATCTCTATTGATAACAATATTTTCATTACTTGGATTGAAAAACTTGTACCCTTTTGAGTTCTTATTATATATAATAAAAACAAATTACTTCAATCATCAAGTTTGGACCTTCTTTTCTTTAGAACATTAAGATAGATAATAGAGATAAACACTCTTGATTATCATGCAAAAGGCTTCACTCCTCTCTATGCTTCTAATGGAGTGACATACATCAAGCAATTTTTAGGACTAAAATTTAAAAGATAAACCACTTATACAACTGCTTCCGCCTAAATCTCCTTAGGCATCATTTTGGTTTTCAACCTATTTCTCGCTATATTTAGGATTGTTTGATTCTTTCTTTTAGCTATTATATTTTGTTAGGGAGATCTTAGGATTTTAAGAGGGTGATAATTTTTTTGTAGTTTAGAAAAGCTCTTAAAATTATATTCTCCACCTATATCAATTCTTAAAGTTTTAATATGAAAACTGATTTTTTTAACCAAATCTTTAAACTTTTTAAACACATCAAAAGATTCATACTCGTACCTTAAAATTTTCTCCCATTTATTTTTACCTTAAACATTTGTATTGATGAGTTAGGTTGGCTTAATAGATCTTGAAATCAACTAGTTTAGAAAGCTTGAATTTTAAGCAATGGATATTTTGGTCTCCCATCTTGGTCATGTTTGATTTAAGCATTTGAATCATTTATGGTGATCTAACTTATGTTCGTTATTAGGCTAGCATATCTTCATCTAGAATGCTTCTAAACTGTGAATAATTTTCTTATTGGTTGTAGGAACTCATTTGTTGGCAATATGTCTATTTCGAAGGAGATTGAAGAGAAGCTTTAGCAGGTATTCAAATGACATTTATTTCCTTATATTTTTGACTCATGTCAACAATGATTTTCCACACATTTTAATCGAATTTGTATCAGTTTCTATATTTTTGATACAAGTTTGTCATCATCTTCCTTCACGTACTTCAGGAAGATCGTTCTACGTGTTGATTGAGGTTAGTGATTTTGTTTTTTACTAAGTTTTTTTGAGCTTGGCATAATGTAGGTATTTGTTTGCAGTTTGAATTGGGAATCAGAACGTATTACATGACTGATTGAATTTGGCTTGCACGAACTGAAATTTGTTTGTTGTATGAACTTCGGTTATGTATGAATTTATATAGGATAAGTTTGGTTTATATTATTATTCCAATTATCTTAATTATGTGAATCCATTATTTTATTGATGCTCTCTTAAATGATGAGGTTCTGTTTACTTTTTATGTTCGCATTTTTACATAGCTGTTTTTTTATTAAATTGTATATACTAAACTAATTTATTAAAATAAGTATTGATATTTTTATGAATACTTATGAAATTTGACAGTAGTACATATTTAATATAAGAGTTTTAACGTTAATTATCTTCTAACATATATGATTACAAACTATATGTTTGATGTTAAGTTTACAAATATTTTAGATCTCAACCCATAAACCTGAACCCATAACTTGTGATCCATAGTAATTTGTATCCTTTACAAGTTTAGCTATAGCAGAAACGCTGTTGCAAGAAGGTGTTCAAAAGCCTATACCTGAGGGAAGAAGTATCACTGTTTTAATTGGTGCGTTTCAACATGCTAGGACACTTCTCGGGAATCTAGACATCTGGGACTCATTTATCTTTACCGAATCCCATGTTACATGGAATCAAACAAAATAATTATATCATTTTGATTTATCGTTGCAATATACTAGATAAGCAACTAAACATTGATATATTGTTGTATTTGTAAGAATTTGTCCTATTTCCTATTGAATGAGGGTTGTTATTGTTCTTCTTCTACGATTGCTAACTGTCATTTTTGTCGTTTGTACTTGAGTATGACATTTCCTTTTCCATATATTGTGTCAAATATTGAATTCAAATTCTTATATAAGTAGAAAATTTGATAAACAATGATTTTCAAGTAAAAATATGGGACCAACGAGACAACGTGAGGTAATGCGGCCCAGGTTGAGAGGCATGTTCGGCGACACTTATTGTGTAGGTGAGTTAGTGGGAGTTGCAGAATATTGTGTAGGTGGATCGTCACATTCTGCAACTTCCACTAACTCACCTCCTCCCCCTCCAGGGCCTACAACTGCAGATGAGGCATTACCTACTGCAGGACATGCTACACCATCCTCATCTCCATCCACATCCTCAACTCGTATATCATCCAATACCGCTTTATTGGATGGTGGAAATGTCCTCCAACCTGGAGTTGAGGGACCAGACGAAAGAAAGTACGTAACAATTGATGGCAATCTATAAGTGAAATCACATTACTGACTATTTGTTTTTAATTAAGTTATAGGTTTATCAGTTTTTCATTGTATTAAATTGCTTCATATATTAGGTTGGTTTCGTCTGGACCGTGTTCCAGAAATATGACTTCTAAATTTAAAGAAGGGATTAATCCTGAGGGTTATGTGTAGAAGAATATCTCTTAGGCAACAAAGGATTTTTACTTTCAGGAGTTTGAGATACAATAAACATTTATTTTTGTTTCATATTGATATATATACACTAATTACATAAATATTATTACATGATAGTACTTTAAATTTCTTTCTTCTTATTTCAGAAAGAATTTTTCTGAGATTCTGATATCGACGCCATCATACATAGATTATGGGAGAGGCGAGCTTGTACACATTATCGCGACTTTATTGGTGTGATACACAAGGCTGGTGAATGACTGCGTTATATTTCGGAGCAAATATGAAGTCGATGGCAGGAGTATTGGAGAAGCCTTGCGGCAATGTCAATCTCAGGGTGTAACTCCACCAACAAACGTGGAGGCCTGGGAGGAGAGAGTCTTCCCGTACATACGGGAGAATCAGTAACCCACCACGAGTATGCACAGAGACTTGTAAGTATCTAAACTTCACACTTATTTTGTACATGTTTTACTTTGTTGTATTATAGATGAAGGTAATGGTATAAATGTTTGGTGCCATATATGGCTATGATGAGTTTTTTTATTTGTTCAACAGGGGGACATATCATAAAAATGGGGGAAACTCTGCCAAAATGTTTATTAAATATAGTTCACATCTAACCATTTAGGATAAATATGCAGGAAAATTCTTTGGGTATTCCTCCTACACTTACTCAGTTTTTTTTACATACTCACAGGAAGAAGCATGATAGTGTAACATTCGTCAATAGCCGATGTAGAGAACTGAATGTATGTGAAATTAATGCCTTATTATTATTTCTTTTAGAATCATTTAGTTTTACGATTATGAATAATCCCTTACTAATGTAAACATTGGTTCCTAATAGAACCAAATATAATAAACCATTCAGCGACAATCTCAAGAGGCACAACCTGTTGATGAGACTCAGACGTATTTTGATGTTGTCGATAGTAGGGACCGTCGTAGATAGATATTTGGGCTAGGTTCATTTGGGAATACTTGTTATTCGCAATCCTCCATGTCTAGTACAGCAACGTCTACTAGACAAATGCAATCGTCGGAAGTCATCGAGCTTCGGGCCACTGTGCATACATTGATGGAGAAGATTACTCACATGCAAGAGAAGATGGACCAAATGGCTCACGTGAAAAAGCAAATGGAACAGATGGCTCAGCTGAGATAGAAGTTGGAGCAATTGAAAGGAAGGGTTAGCACCGTAGAGCACCCACGATCACCAGGACATTAGGATTATTGTAGTTATTTGCTTTCAATTACAAATATAAATTATGTACATTGTAATGTTGTTATTATCAATTAAGAAAATTTGAACTTTATATCATCAATCAAATTCTTTTAAAACAAATTAAATATATAAATAAATAAATTTAATATGCACAGATAATTTACAACTATTGAAATCATGCATTTTTCATAAGATCATCAAATAAAATTTAATGTCGGGATTTTTAAAAAAATTCTAACATCCAATTACTGATGAAATATAGAAAACCGTCGAAAAAATGTATAAATATTACCGACGGAATAAATAAAACCATCACAAAGTATTTCAATATTACCGACAGAATACATGATACCGTCGGTAAATTGTTGGTATTATTTACCGACCGTTCTTATTAATCCGTCGGTATCTTTACGACAATTTACCAATAGACACCTTAACCGTCAGTACATTTTACCGACAAAAGGACATACAAAATTTTCATCGTTATAGTTACCTACGCCCGTATTAATGACGCTTTTATCCGTCATTCAATTCTATCGGTAAATGTTAATACCGACGGAATAATTGGATTTATCGACAATTTTTTCCGTCGGTAATTTATTGATTTCTTGTAGTGCAACTTGCAGATGGCAAACACTGCTAGAACATTGGAGAAAGTTTCTAATGTGCATAAAAAAGATGAAGAAACATATTCAGTCAGACCAAGAAACTCTCGTAACAATCACAATATCATCAGTAAAAATAGTCCAATGATGATACGCCACACTATCCCCAACTGCATAAATTGAAGTCTAATTAACAAACAAGAGTCATATGCACTTAAAGAAAAATTTGCCCAACGAAACAAATTTAGCATTAAGAATTCAAAAGAGCTTAATCAAATGCTAGGTTGTTCCTACATTTGTTAAGAACCTCACATAAGCAAGTAAAGAATGTTAAACTATTTTATAAATGTATGACAAACCTCCCCTTATAAGGTACCTTTTGGGGTGAGGTTAGACTCAAATTTATTATGGTATCAAAGCTTAAACTTGTCTTATTGGTTTAGGGCGGTGTCTGATCTATTATAGCCCTTTGCTCAATATGCCCATTAGATGTCCAACCCTACTCTAGGCTAAGAGAGGTATGCCAAGTATCCCACATTGAGCAAGTAAAGAATGTTAAAATAGTTTATAAATGTATGACAAACCTCTCCTTATAAGGTGCCTTTTAGGGTGAAGTTACACCCAAATTTATCAAGATCACTACATGACTGAGTTATATGGGTATTAGAAAAGCAATTGCTCAGAAAGCAATATAGAAGGCAAATGGAAAGCATAAAAATGAAAATTCCAAGGTTCCAAAAATGAAACAAAGAAGTAGCAAATTAACCAATTTGAAGAACTATCAACTTTGTGGATTCGTCATTAGAATAAACTTAATACAAGAAAACAAAGAACAATCACACATCTAAAGGACAACAAGTATAATAGAAAGGAACTGACAAAAAGAGAAGCACTGTGATGAGTATCGGGAGAAGGAAATGTGGGTTGTAGATAAGTAAGCACAACTTATCTCCAACTTTTTTCACTTAAAACCACAGTATCGTTAAAGGTTTTTATTATAAACAAGGATAAGTAGGCAAAGAAGATGAATGTGAGAGAAAGATTGCTTCTTTCATCTCTTCTCATTATTGAAACGGAAAGGAAAGACAGAACAAAGAAAAAGAGTTATGCTGTGATATGTTGTATTATACCATATGAGGTTAGTTTTCCAATAAAAACTACAATTTGGATTTAATCTTTTTTTC
Organism: Erythroxylum incrassatum; assembly: GCA_026546855.1. Taxonomy (NCBI): domain Eukaryota; kingdom Viridiplantae; phylum Streptophyta; class Magnoliopsida; order Malpighiales; family Erythroxylaceae; genus Erythroxylum; species Erythroxylum incrassatum. Next base: position 16,572,224 of record JANVCL010000009.1, on the reverse strand, counting down.
ATAACATCATCGAATCATATCAATTTCACTTAATCAATGTCATTATTGTATAAACAACTCCAAACTTACAAAATCAGTGTAACGGAATTTTATTACATTCGTATATAGCTTGTCTTTAATCAAGCGCATAGTGTTTATAATTTGTTCCTTCAATTATCATTTAGATTGAACTGCAATCCAAACTTTACTAGCTTCTCCACAATTCCACCTTTAAAAAAATTCAACTAGTAATCAAGAAGTCAGAAGATAATAATAAGTATATAAAGCCAACCACATTCTTTAATCTTGCGAGTGTGGCTACTAATGGCAGTGATAATGAATAAGAAGATAGAGAGATATCAGCTCTTAACAAGGAAAACAAAAGATGATATTTTCTTAGTATTAATGCTTTATTTCTAATTTTTCATGCATGGTGGGTTTCCCTAAAAAGTTATTTGGTATAGTTATTACTTTCATATTGTATAAACACCAAAATGCATTATTATATAAGATTCCTCTCCATTCAAGATCTCCCACAATGGCATGCCAAACGAGAAAAATGGCCACCTGGTAAGTCACAACATTTGATTGTTTTATCAGCATATTGATTATTTCCTAATTTGTAGACACTATTTGTTAATGATTAACTTATCTACTCTGACACTCGGCTATTGCTGCCATTCAATAATTCTGGCTCCATCCATATAAGGTTCCATTAACACCATCAGATACTAGTGTGTTGAGTTTAATTCTTGATAATCTAAAATCTCCAACCTAGAAGAGAGGAGGTAAAAACAAATTTTATTGCTTTTGACGAAGCTATTACGAAAGGAATGTCCATTGGAGTCTATAGTTGCAAGCGTCACACTACTTATCATAAGAAGTTGAATGCTATTAAGTAAGAGTTGAAAGATCTCAATACTAAGACATACTTAAACATGGGTAGTAATGTGGAGCTGGCCAGGACGGAAATGATTAAGTCTTAAGAAGATTTATACTTGCAACCTTTAGCTGAATGAAAAAAGAAAAGGGAGTTGTGAAGGAGTAAAAAAGAGTAACTTGTATCCATAATTCTATTTTTTTTGCAAAAAAGCAAGATTGACTTGGATTAAGGAAGGAATATGAATTCTAAATTATTTTTTACAATTCTATCAAAGCTACATGCATCATTAATAGAATTAGTTCATTGTACATTAGCAATAAAGATATATTATCAAATCAAGAGGAGTTAATTGAAAAAGTATTCTCATTTTTTAACATTTTATTAGAATTACTGCTAGTAACCAATCAATTATGGCCTTAATAAGACCCTTAATCAATTACCAATCCAGTGCATAAATGGTGGAGCACTTGAATAAATCATTTACATAATACTCTAAAGATAAAATAAATTGAGGCATTGGTAAGTATGACCATATTCATAGAGATTGGGGGCATTATATTTTTTATAAATAAAAAATAAAATAAAAGGGAGTTTTGCAGTAGGAAAATTAAAAAAAAGATCAAACAAAGATAAGCAATCAAATAAATGGAGAAAATCATTATATTTCTTGAGTTAATTAACCAAAGAAGTGTTTCCATTCATCCATACAGTTGATCATCGATGCAAAAATAAATTATCTTATCCTTAAATAAATTGGTTATAGTTATTGGTATAACCTAACAACCAATATCTGCTAACCTTTTTTATAATTAAAATAAGATTGTTAGCTATTTCTTTTACCAATAAATATCCTAGAAACGTTTATAGGATTTAATCTACTAGTAACATTACAATGTAGAGAGACCTAATTCTAGCCAATAAACTCAAGACCCAACTATTAGTGCCAGCCCAAGGCAAGGGTAGCCAAGGCACTTGCCCAAAGCCCCACCCCATTAGGGGCCCACTTTCAATCCCAGTTTAGCAATTAGTAGCATTCCCACATTTATTATCTTAGTTATTGGAGGGTATTAAATGCTATTTAATGGTTGCAGAGAGGGGAAGAGATAAATTTGGGTTGAGATAATTCCCATATTACTACATAATCTTTTCATCTTCCAAGACTAACGTTAGCTTTCATTTGAAGTTAATGTTAGCTTCTTATACTTATAAATTCATTTGAAGCATCTTACACTAATTTTTTTTATGTCCGTCAACATATGAATCTAAGATACTTCAACTCAAAATTTGCAGCAAAGGATTTTCACGGTTCTGACTTCTGAGTTCTAAGTGATAATTTAAGGTAAAGTTTGTAAATTTTTTAATATATTTTTAGCTTAGTAAATATTTGAATATATTATAATTAATTTGTAATTTGTGATTCACGTGGACACTAGATTAGCATTTTAAATCAGAACATTAATATTAAATGATATTGTATTTATTTGTGTTTTTTCTTTATTAATTTTTAGACTACTTATTATTTATAAAATATAATTAAACATTAATAAATAATTTAATTTTTGTAATTGTAATTTTCATTATACATGTGACTATAGCATCAGCTAAGAGAAGCTTTTCAAAATTAAAATTATTAAAAAACCTACTTAAGGTCATCAATGTCGCAAGAAAGGTTGAATGATTTAGCTATTTTATATATTAAGAACAATATGTTGGACAATATTGATCTTGATAATATTATTAATAATTTTACATCTAGAAATGTAAGTATACTTTTTTTTTCATAAATCATGATCATCTGTGTGTTTGTTAGTGCAATTCTTTTAGTGTTTTGCAGTCTAATATTGCTATTTGATTGCTACTATTGCTATTTTGTGGTTATTATTACTATTTTTAATGATTTTATTGTTACTGACATTTGTAAGATATTACTAGCTGATTTTATGATCACTTAATATTTTGTTGAGTAAATAAAAATATGTTTTTAAAGTTTACATGTTTGTATATTGTCGATTTATTGGTACCTTTTTTTTCTTCGTCCAGGACCTATAAAATGTTTGGAATGACCCTGCCAACTATAACCATCAACATTAATCTAACGTCCTTACCTAAGAGACTATGTCGATTTGCCACTATGATAAGAATAAACAATTCTATATTTGTTTTCCTAAATGATGGTATACTATTCTGTCAACCAAAACAATTGGTCACTTCTATCAATCAACAAAATAGTAATAAGAATTTGAGAATAGGAAATAAATAAATATTTAAGAATAAAAGTAAAAAAAGATAGATCTCATAACTGTTTTAGATGAACTTTGATGATCCCTTGATTAAATAAAAAAGTTATCCACATATTATAGTTTCGATCTCCTAATAATACATGAAAAAAGTGATCTTGAGTGTTTTAAAGAGGGAGACATCGTTTTCACAAAGAAAAGAGTAAGAGGGGTGGCAGCTAATGATAACTACTAATCCCTCCTATTAAAAGTTAGTCCTGAACTAAAAACGAAATTAAAGCCTTAAAAACCTATGTTAAAATTCATATGTCCCCTAAGCATGCCAATATCTTACGAATTTTTATAAGCTCTCCACATCATCATCATCATCATCCACCTAGTCTGAAGTCCCACAGTGAGGCGGGATTTGGAAAGGTCTTATAGTATGCAGCCTTTCCCATATATAATAGAGAGTCTGTTTCTCGGTAGATCTACATGCAGTTGTGACAAGTAAAAAATGATGCAGGAAAACAGAAGCAATAAAATTGCTAAAAGGAAGGACGATTAAGCCTTGGCAAAAACAACAGAAATAAATAACCCAATTACTAACATTGTAGAAAAAGAAAAAAACCAGGGGAATGAAAACCAAACGACTAAAACACGTAATGCCAGGCAAAACTAATACTAATATGAAAAAATATATATTAAAAAAATACGAAAATACTAATAATAGCAAACTAATAGTAATAAAAATAACACAAAAGAAACAAAATACGAAATGGAGGGCAAAGGAAGCGTCCGAAAATGAATAAATAAATAATATTGTACGCACGACACTTGAAGAATCAATTATAAAAGCAAGCACGTGACAGAAGACAACAGAGTTCTGCTAGATATGGAAGCAAGACTAGGGGAGTGGTCAAAAGCATCTGAGGGGCTTGTGAATTGAAAGGAGAGGCTGGCTTGCGTGAAGGAAGCAACAAGATATCGAAAATGAAAAAATAAATAGCCTTGTGAAGCTGAAAAATGGAGGCTGATACCAAGTGGGAAACCTCAGGATGTCAGGAGGCTCGAAATGACGACTACGATTTAGACGTGCTAAGGAATCTGCAATGTGAAAGACCGATCTCATTTATCTCGCATGCAACTCTGCTTTCCCCTCCGCTCCCCTGGGCAACCGGCAGAGCTGCTGGTTCTTAGCCACCCCCAAAAACGTAAACAAAGAACCTAAGCTACACTAAACAAACCATGGCTACTCCAGGCACCAAGTGGGCAGCCATAAGCTCTCCACTTCTTCCTTCTTAATCAATCTATTTTATTCACTTTATTGACCTTTTCCTTCCAATTAACGTTCAATCAAGCTCCAAACCTTTAAGGAAAAAAATGAATAAAGAATCCTCATTAGGTAGAGCATAATTACACCAAAAATTAAAGGAATTAAAATCAAAACCATGCATAATTTGACTATTATCAAATTTCACCCACACCAAACCCTTGCTCATCCTTAACCAACAAAAACATTAAAGTTAAAGAGAAGAACAAGTGACAACACATCATAGGATGTAAATGTAGTCAATACTCAAGTAACATAAAATATTATAGTCAAGCTTCACAAGAAAGGCGAATAATAATTAACATAACTTCATTTGAAAATAGGTGCAACATTTTTTATAAATCTCCTCATAGATTTCACTTATATTGCTTAAGTGTTTAAGGACAAGTGCTTCACTCAAACTCTTCCTATGAGTGAATTACCATAAACTTGCAAATATGCTAAACCTCTAATACTTAAATTATTTGTATGCATAAATCAAAAGGAGTTTATTCACAAGTTGTAATGGAAATGGGGTCAGGGTGAGAATTTTTTGGATAAAGTGGTTTAAATATTAGAGCTTAGTAGAGAATTTGAATCAATAATACAACAGTAACTTAAAATATTCGACACTCTCCAATCAAGCATTCAAACACTTAATTACGTAACCTATTTAATCCTATCTTTTTTGATAAATGGACTAAGTCTTTTGCTACTTTAAGAAGATATGTCACATAAAAGTTTTTAATCTTTTTTTCTTTTTTTTGAAATTTCTTTTCTTTTTTGTCAAATATTTTTTTAATTTTGAATGTGAAATTTTTTTGAAATTTGATTCTTTCATGTGGTAGACATACACATATTATGATCAATTCCATACCTATGTCTTAATTTTTCCCCGTTCTTCCTACTTACTACTAAATGTGCTGCCATAATGTATAAAGTAAACTGCTACATCTACTCTAGTCACTCTCTTCAAACCCACCAATTAAGCGATTTAAATACTCTACCAATCCTAAGAGTAGGTAAAGGTATAATGAGGCTCGAGCTTAGTTTGTAGGTTTTAAACATTGAAAGAAAAGGGAGTAATTAAGGCTCAAAAGGGGTTACTATTGTCAATGCATTAGGTAGGCCATTTAGGTTGAGTAGGCTAAAAAAAAGAAGACTTTAATCATTTTCATGCACACATATATCAATGTAAACTTGACCGATTCAATACAAGTTTTAGAGAAATATTCAAATAGAGGAGTATTACATAGTAAGAAAAATAAAGATTGCTATAGATGTTGCAATCTATTGGCTCAAACACTCAATGAGTTATATTGAAATTACCCAATTTTTACAGTTTCCTTTTCAAAATCAATCATCATAATTAACCTTCACTCATATCCATGTTAACTTAAATAATCAACAGGTGTCACTCTCATACTTAAATTTTTTTTTGCCTATGGCATGCATCACAAAACAAAGTTTAACACTTAAATCACAAAAGAAACAAACACACATACAAAACTCAAAGAAAATATAAAAAAAGCGACCAAAAACAAAAATGAAAAACAATTCTTTTTAAACCTAACATTTCCCTCACGGCCTGTTTGGTTCAAGGAATGAAATAGATGGGGAATAGAATAGCTATTCTTAAGAATAGAAAAGATGAGGAATAGAACAGAATGAGTATTACTTTGTTTGGTTTAGGAA
>JANVCL010000009.1:16545279-16566039 GCA_026546855.1 Erythroxylum incrassatum | reverse complement strand
AGACATATATTTACCTATTCCGAATGTGTATGGAATAGGTAAAGACAAGGTTACATGATCTTTACCTATTCCCTCATATCCAGGAATGGGTAATCTTAGTAATAACTATTCCGTTAGCTTTTTGCCAACCAAACACAGTAATAGTTAACAATTAAGAATAGAGAGGTAATAGAATAGCTATTACCCTCTACCAAACAGGCCGTCAATGTTAAAGAACAGAAGAATAGAGGGTGGGTATAATACTTACTTGGGGGTAAGGTGATGAAACAGATATTCATCCAAAGGCTTGACATATTATCAACATACCCCCTAATTTTTAAAGGTATTAATAACCTCTTATAATTTTGGTTTTATAACACTTATCCCCTCAACTGTTAATTTCTATTAAAAATCTTAATTGCAAAATTTTAAAAGACAATGATTTTTTTTGTATGGCACTACATATGACACTACACAACATCATTTGGGGTTTGTAGTTAGGGTTTTTAACAGAAATTGATGGCAAGGAGGACAAGTATTACAAAACAAAAATTATAAAGGTATTAATAGTTTTTAAAAGTCAGGAATATATTGATAATATATCAAATTGCTGGAGATCCATTAAATTTAACCCTATTTTCAATTTAAATGTTGTACCAAAATTATAATAGTGTTAATAGTTTCTTATTATATATAATTTTCATGCTAACCAAACTTAGAACCATATATATTCATTTTTATTTTATATCCATTTGAAATTCATATTATTGAATTTCAATTTTTTATTATTTCTAAAAATAATTTTGACTTGTAATATTGTTTATCATGTAGATACTGGCCTATCGAAAGGTCCTGATAATATGATAGATCATGTTAACATCGTTAATTATAAGGTTAATGGTGGGTTAGTTTTGCAACAAAAGGAAAGTTCAAGTATTTTATTATTACTTAATTCTAAAAAAGTATTTTATTATTACTTTAGACAGTTCTAGCTAATATTGCAAGAGCTGGTGAAATTCTAAATTTAAAATACAATTTACACATTTATTTATAGGATAGATTATGATAGATTATATTTTAAAATTTAAAATTTATTCAATTTTATAATACTAATCAAAAATACAAAAAATATCAGTAGGATACTAGATGTTTCAATTTATTTTAAATATAAACCTTTAAATTTTATAGCTTTCCAAATTTAAAATATAAATTATCTTTATTATATATAAAAAAATTTGGATACATTTTAGTATTAATTTACGAGGTTTTAAATTAGTTTAATATATTTAAAATTAATATATATGTATTTAATAATAATGAAGTCTAATACATTGACGTTCAAATGTCAAAACACTTATCACCTGAATAAATAAAATAATAATTATTTATACATAAAAATGAATGACTTTATAAAAAAACTTTTTTTATAGTTATACTTATACAAAGTGATTATAGATTACATAATTAAATATATTAGTTTAACATAAATTAAAATATTTTTAAATTATATATATTTTCTATTGACATTGAATATATTTTTTAATGTATAGTCCTGAAAATTAATATAATAACTTTTGAAATATGTAAAGATAGCATTTAAAATTAAATTCACTTATTATAAATGCATTTTTTTACTTTTTATTATTCTCAGTCTTATATAGAGTTAAGTGATCTTCTTTTTATATTAATTTTTATAATTATTGTTTGTATGAGAAATGTGTGAAAATAATATTAACAAGAATAAAAAGATAGTTATTATATTAAATTTATATTATTATAATTTCATGAGAAAAGGTTGGTACTTAATATTAATATTATACCGTATCAAAATGAAATCTGAGATAATCTTTAATAACATTAATTACGGATAACCTTATTTTATTTCAAATGATAAAATTCGACATGTCCTATAAAGATGGGAATAAATTTTTATCAGTCATAGGCCATGCATAATTCTTCAAAATGGAGTCGTGCTTCCTGAGAAGATTCGTTCCTGTACAACTGTTTTACAATGTTGACAGCCAAATTATTCAATTATTTTACCATTTTGCCTCTAGTATAGGATCCTACATCTGCAACTTGCAAGGGCATATTTTGTCTTTCTAAAGCTATTCTTTTTTGCTCCTCTCCAATTCTTGACTCTTACTTGTGGGGCTACTCTCCAAGCAAAAAGCTCTATCCCGGCGTGCGATTACCTTCTTTTAAGCGTTCCACTTCTGCTACAAAAGCATGTTCCAGACTGGATTCAGGTTTGTGTCTTCTTTCCCATTCCATGGATATCCGACCTGATCTTTCCTCCATGTTTCTTCTTTTCCTGATACTATATCAGTTAAAAAGACAGCACTCGAGCTCAGAATCTGCAGTTTCTTCTTTTACTAAAAGTGTGCGGTCTTTGTTTCGACAGATTCAATATATATTCTTCAAAATCGTACAAGGGTTAGGTTTTATGGGGTTTCTTGGTGATTGTTTGCAGTAAATGTTAATGTTTCCTGTCATTACTTAACACCTTTGGCATTATATGGAAACAGCAGGAGTGCCTCCATTGCAAAACTTGCCAAGATCTTCATCAGAGGCATCTCATCCCAGCCTGGAAGATGCGAGTGAGAAACTTAAAACTTATTTCTGCTTTGATTTTCTTGGTAATTTTGTCTAAAGATATTAGCTTTGTTCATTTAGATTCCCAGTAATGAGCAGTAGTGGTGAGTGTCAAAAGGCATAGACATTTCAAGCCTCAAGGAAAAGAACAAACTGACAAACTTTTGGGTGGCAACTTGTCTCGTCAGAGTTTTATAACTATGTTAAAGAAAAGTCAATCCGCTGCAATATTAAATCAATTGCCAACCCAAAATCTGTCAGTAACTGAATAAAGTAATAATTTGATGAGCTCATGTTACTCCTTATGATCAAGGAGAAGTAATATTTAAATTAAGGCAACATATATATATATATATATATGTTAATCAGAATTGAAATTGACTAATCATACATATTATTTTACATGCAACAATCATCATTTTAATAGATAGTTTATTTTTAAAATTATTAAATTATAAATAATTCAAAATAATAAGCTTTTACCCCTAAAAATTTTATAGTGAAAACTCGTAAATTTCTTAATGTTAACACCAATGACCAAACAGTACCGGTTCATAAAATTCTTTCCTGATTGTTGGTCGAGGTGGCCAATTATTGGTTGTCCAAGTTCACATCATCAGAGCATGCCTAAGTTGCGTCTCTTGGTGTCTTTGTTCACTTCCAATTGGTCTTAGGTGTTTTCAAATGGTACATATGTCCGAATGAGAGGAAAAGCTGAAGGAAAGTGTTTAATGTAATTTTGGGTTATCCTCTTTAGTCTAGACATGTTTTTTTCCTTCTCCCACCTGAAGTCTCAGTTCTTCATTCAAAATAATTCAATATTTAGCAGTTTATATAATTTCAAACACCAAATTTTAGTGTTGAACTTAAATTAGCTTATCATGACTCGGTAGGCTAGAGGGCAAGGTTGCACTAATCACAGGAGCAGCAAGTGGCATAGGAAAGGCAACTGCAGCCAAATTCATCAATAATGGTGCCAAAGTTGTGATTGCTGACATCCAACGCCAACTAGGCCATGAAACTGCCCAAGAATTGGGACCCAATGCAACCTTTTTCTCATGTGACGTAACCAAAGAATCCGACATAGCCAATGCTGTCGATTTTACTGTATCTGAGTACAGTAAGCTCGACATCATGTACAACAATGCAGGAGTGGCATGTAAGTCTCCTCCAAGCATCACGGACCTCGATCTTCAACTGTTTGACAGGGTTATGAACGTCAACGTCCGAGGGGTCATGGCTGGTGTGAAGCATGCGGCTCGTGTGATGATCCCACGACGAACTGGCTCCATTCTTTGCATGGCGAGTGTCACAGGAACTATGGCTGGATTAGCACAGCACACTTATTCGATATCCAAGTGTACGGTCATCGGCATTGTCAAGTCTGCGGCGGCGGAGCTGTGCCAATATGGGATTCGCATCAACTGCATATCACCCTTTGCTATTCCAACCTCGTTTGTGATGGACGAATTGAGCCGAGTTTATCATGGGGTTGATGCTCAGCGAATTTTGGATATGGTGTATGCTACTGGTTCTCTGAAGGGTGCAAACTGTGAGCCGATTGACGTGGCTAATGCTGCACTATACCTTGCCTCTGATGATGCCAAGTACGTTAGTGGTCATAATTTGGTGGTTGATGGAGGTTTCACATCGTTCAAGAGCTTGGAGTTGCCTGCACCTGATCAGTTGCGATGATGATTTATGTTGGGAAGATTCTGAAATGAAGTAAAGCTTGCTGAATATGGATTAAAATGCCCTCTTCATTTGTTTTCAATTTCTTCTTTTCTTTTCGATCATCGAATGGACATTTTCAGGCGCAGAGAGGAAGACCATATTGTAATAGAAAACCCGAAAACCAAATTTTCAGGTCATTTAATGAACTTGTACCTGGAAGGAAAAATAAGGGCTAGTTTACTGAAAAAAGGGCCCCTGTGAGTCTTTATACTTCTTAGTCCTACCACCATTATTATCAGTAGCTTCATCCAGATCTAAACTACTGCATGTTGTTTACTCTGGATTCATGACTAGTATTTATTGTTAATAGGTATGTTTTGAGTCTGTGGCCTGTGACCTTTATAACAGTGTACATTTGAGAATTTGTATTCCTTGCAATCACTTAAAACGCTTGTAGGAGCATTGCACCTGAATGCAAATTGTATTCTTCTTTTTCCTTTTTGAAGGAGAAATATAGAGGCAATTATCATCTTCTTACAGGAGGCAAGCCAATCGCATGATGGGCAGCATATTTATATCATCCTAATTTAAGATAGGTAACTCACTCCCACCTTCATAGCTTGATTATGCCAGTTGCATATGGAATTGCTATCCTGAAAAATTCAGCAGTCGGTCAGATTGTTGCTTCTCAAAACTGCTCTAACACAAGTTTCCGCATGAATGCCTCTGGAGCTGCAAAACAAAGGAAGCAGAATGTTTAGAACCACCCAATATCTATCTTCTGCTGAAGAATTATAGCCTGATTTCCTCAAACACAAGATTCTTCTGAGACTACACAAGAAATTGTTGTTCTGTTCAGTAATTTGAAGTGAGGTGATGAACTAATGGATGATTGATACCTAAGCCACCAGTAAACAGTCTGAATTGGCCAAGAGCCTGCCTGATGAACATCTCAACTCCACTCACCACAGTAGCACCTACCTCTCTCGCCTCTTGCAAGAGTCTCGTATTTCTGGGCGTGTAAACAGCATCGAAAACCAACTCATATGCTTTTAAAGCCTCCTGTCCATGCGGAAACTAAAATGTTGGTATAAAATTCATGATTAGTGTCTACTTAAGAATCAAAAGTGAAACTAGAAACCTTCGACAGAGGGCTTTGAAGTGTGTTTGGTTCCATTCCAACTGCGGAAGCGTTTGCAAGGACCATTCCCTTCTCCGGAAAGTAAGTGTCCAGAATCTCATATGGTAGCGCTTCTCCTGAAACCGCTTGAGCCAGGGCTTTTGCTCTCTCTTTTTGGAAAAAGTCCGCAGTTAGAAATAGAAGAATGATGAAATTCCTTCAGAAATCAGAATACTCGTCACTTTTCTTACCGTAATTGCGGTTGAATATAACAACTCTAGCCCCTCTGCTTTTGGCACCAAAAGCAAGTGCTCTTCCTGCTCCTCCTGCTCCAACCAGCACAAATGTTCTCCCAGCCAGAGGAGAAGGATCGGATGCGTCTCTCTTTGTTAATCCTCTATCTGCTTTTCCAAAATTGCTTTCTTAGTTAATAATTGTTTTTCAGACAAATCATGAATCAGCACAAGCATGTGTTCTATACCAGAAAGATTTATCTAGTTGCCAATGGTATTCCAACTCAATCTACTAAATGGATTTTCTGAAGCTAAATAAAGGGTAAGTTATAGTACTGCTCTTTGAACAGAGATAATCAACCAGTATGGTACCTGTCATTGCATCCTCAATTGCAGTTATACAAGCCTCACAATCTGTGTTGTAACCAACGATCTTCCCATCATCAGACCTCCTTATTATGGTATTCACAGCTCCTATGGACTAATTCACAAAGAATTCAACTGTTTAGAAGCTTATACAAAATAATCAATCAAACAAACAAGAACTTTCAATTGATAAGTATCTCATCGGTTATTTAGCTATTTGATCCTGTAGTTACTCTTCAAGCTGCAGTTTTAATGAGATGACATTATGCATATAACTAAGAATCTTGGCACGTGAAGACTTTAAATCAGATAAAATAATTTGGTTTCACGTGAACTTTGATATCATTTTGGAACAAATCCAACTTGAACAGAGAAAAACTCCAATGTGCCATGCATGATAACTGTTTTCTAACTTATTGGAGTTTCCTGACCTTAGCCAGTGGGTGGACTTCATCGCAGCATCCTACTGCCACCTCCTTGTGTGGGATCCCAACACTACAAGCATTGAGCAGAAGGGAAATGACTATTTATCAAATGACAATACTAGTTGACATTGACTATAACATGAGAATGCAGAGCTGATGAAGTCTAAGAGTGTTTAACATCTATAAAACTTGAAATAAATAGAAGGGGTTTATTATATACCTGAAACCAGCGAAGTCAGAGCTTGCATAGGTTCTAAAAAATTCTTTGATGTCATCCACTAGCATAGGAACATAGATTCCATTGTATCCTATATGCCTAAAAGCAGGATTATGCAGAATAGGACCTTTGCTGTGGCCAACTGGGTTTGAAATGAGACCAAAGACTTTGGTGTCAGGATTTATGTATTCAGGCTTATAAACTTGCCTGAGACTAAGTAGGGTTGGCATCCCAGGTACTTCTTTGCCTTTCAGAGTTCCATAAACCAAAAATCCTCCAAATTTTGGGCCTAAAAGCTGGCATATGAGGCCTCTACTACCCACTGCAAGAGCAATAAAAGGCACCTGAAGACGAAAGAACTAGAGTGAGTGGATTGGTTGAGAATAATACAGTTTTCCAAGTTTAAAGCAAGGAACTTTACAATTAATTTGCCGGAAAGATTGTCCCAATCAACTGCATTCGAAGAAATAAGATCCCCGTTAGTGTTTTGTCTTTGCCTTTATGTGTGAGTGTCAAAACGAATACCTGACAATGAGTTAGCATCTTAAAGACAGGCGCCAAATCAGTGATGTAATCGACATCTATCACGAGCTTGATAATGTCCGCTCCAGTAGACTGCATGCAGGCGATCAGATGACCAAGCTTCTCTGCTGAAGGTTTCCCTCCATTGACATAGCTTGATACAACTAGTTTGCTGTTGGATCTGTTGTAGAAATAGTCAGCCATGTTGCTGTCTGAAGCTATCTGTAAGCATTTCATGTGGGGAAGCGATATTTCAATATTTCCTTGTCAACTTGATTCAGTATTCATCAGGAATGAACTGGAAATTCTTTTCTCTGATTACCTCATAGTCCATTTCAACAAATTCCACATCTAAGTCAAAAGCCAGTCTCAGTACTTGCATACAGGTATCCTTTCTTTCAACGTTGCTTAAAGTTCTCGATGACTTTAGCCTGTTAACAGGACAAGAATCTCAGTTAAGCCTGCTCGTCATATCAGTTTCCCCTACAAAATTAGCTGATTATATTTCCAATTAACTTCTAAAGAAGAATAATGTAATAAATATTAAAATCTTTACTAACTAATGAGTTCATTTAATGTGATGAGTCAAAATTTTATAATAAATTTGGAAAAAAATATAACTTATTTAAAGACATTTTAGTGATGTCAAATTTAAAAATATCTTATCACTTTGTGTTTGAATAGATTAACATTTGTTTTAAAATTCAATATTCTTAATATTTTGGAATATCATATTAAACTTGTATAAGTGTCAATTCGTTAATATAATTGGATTCAAACAATATTGATTGCATCAAACAAAAATGGCTGGTTGCAAACAATGTGATCGTCATTGATGATCCAATCCCACAAATTCCGTCTTCATTCCACCCCTGATCAGAAGTAAATGAATGATGTCCCAAGTGGTCCTTAGGACATTTAACTACAGATTCCTGATTGATATCCAAGGAAGGCAGGTAAGTTAAGTTCAACAAATAAAATTGCCAAAGAAGCAACTAAAACCATTAGCAGCCCTGCAAGAAGGCCAGATGCTATGTTGATAACTACAAGGCAATTTGTATTTGTCCAGTCACAGAATGATGAAAATTTTGTGCTTTCGAGAGGATAAAGGCCTAAATAGAGCTACCAGGAGCAGTTTGTCTAGTTCAGGACATTGAAACTTTTTCCAATTTCTAAATTTTGGGAACTTCTAGTCTTATTTACACTTGGAAAAATAAAGATTATGGTTCTGTTTAAGAAACACAACTGATCAACTAAAAAGAAAAACATGTGGCAAGTTATTTAATGTAGTGGTTGCACAAGAAACACCTAGCTTAGCTCCTTGATCCTTAGTTCTTGTAGGTCCAAGGTAGCACAACCATCAGATTCCGACAATATTATAATTGTCAACAGGCAAAAGATCAAAATCTTCTCTTATCAGAACTTGTGCAGTTCCAGAGGATGAATAAACCTGTTTAGCTGTTCTCGTTCACAAACAAGTGAGAAGGGCACAAATTGATGCTACAGTGTAATCGCGTACATACGACCAATGGAAGACACCAAGTTGATACTCGATTAGTTGATGGTATATAATAAATAAATATGTAACCAAGGTACAAATTAATTCAAATTATAAAAAAAAACAGATTTTTATAACTTTTTTGTTAATACTTTTAATTTTAAATTCTATTAATATAATAATATTGGCATGCCACATTATTATTAAGCTAATAAAATTTAAAATTTTCATTAAAAATTTTAGTTAAGTTATCTGTATGAATTTATGTATGTTTGTTTGTATATATAATGTACACATTCACAAAAACATGCAAAAAGAAGATGGGACCAGAAGCTAACACCCAACCCACTGTACAAGCCACAGTTTATCGCACCATGTCTTATCAAGCTCGAAGACTGGAGTAGCGTGGCACTTGCATTACCTCATTAATGCTTGCCAACGACTGCCAATAACACAAACTCCGCCGGTCACTCAACCCCCAATTTGGCTAGTGGATGAATCGTCGAGGGGACCATTTGGTAGTGACGTAAAGATGAAAATGATGGAGTTATGAATTAAGTAGAGCTAATGACTATTGGCATTAAAAGGATATCAAGTCAGATTTGTTACAGATTTAATTCTTTTTGAATTCGTAATTACCTTTTTTTCCTGTGGAGTGTCCTTCTTGAGGATGCATTACACAGTTCATCATATGACAGTGATGATTTGATGATAATATAACGGTTATCAGTTAATAAACTGTCATTGTGATCATTGAAGTGTGTAATAATTGAGGGTAGACAACATTACAACATGAAGAAGAGACCAAGAAAGAGAACAATAAAGCACTAAAGTGTAGCAATATTCATGATGAGAGAACAGTAACTGGAAAAATGTATATCATACACATATGTATCCACATACCTGAAAGAAACAATGGAAGGGAGAGTTCTACGTTTGATAAGCCTTTCGACTTGGGAAATGTGGGAAAAAGTCTCAGAATCAAAGCGAAGCTCAACAAGATCAGCGCCTTCTTCCTTGGCTTTGTCCATGGAAGACAGCATTTCTGCCGAGCTCACACATTCTAATGGTGTGCACACCATAATATTGCTTTTGAATGCCATGAATGAACGTGCTGTGTTGAAGAATGGAGACAGAAGGGTGAATGTGTATTATAATTTGTGCTCACGAGTCTCTCAATGGGCTATGCTTTTTTATAGCAAGGAGTGCCGCAGTCACATTCGCAATCAATGAACGTCTGAAAACTTCATCTCTATACACACGGCTTAGGACCTAACAAGTAACGACTGTTTCCATATTAATTAGTTTAATCTGATGAAGTTAATACTCTTTTTTCTGCCAAAAAATCTAAGCGTGGGCTATTTATTTTGGAATAAATTAGTTAGAAATAGAACAGAAAAAAAAAGTTAACAATTTTGTATGTTTTGAATCAGATATCTTTTTATTACAAAATTTTGTATATTTGACTATCCTCTTATCACATATAACACTGAATTTCTTTTGTCATCGTCATTAGAATTTTCAGATTTCAACTAACTCCACTATTAATTAGTAACTATATTATAAATTCTTAGTTTTATTATTTATGACAACTTAGCTATCATCTAGACAAATTACTACGTCAACTATATTATCTTATTCATATTTAATAGGGCACAATCTCTTTGAATTTCTCCAAGTTACAGTATCATTTATTTCAAACATAATTGTTTTAGTTCATTAGTTAGAATACGGTCTTACACATAGTCGTGTTCTAGGATATGTATATATATGACCTAAAATATAGACATATATATAAATACTTGTGTTCTTCTGAAAACACACGATTAAGGACACAAATGTGCCTTCGTTAGTATTCTTTTCCTAAAACTAAATAAACTGTACATAATATAAAACATATGTGTATCTTTACCCGTGTTCTTTTTTAAACTTATTGAGATAAGTTAAATCGTATTTGAGACTTCTTCCCTTGATTTTTCAAGAGAAAACATTAATTCCAATACACCTGCTTGATATTGTTACTTAAAATATCAAGGTTGTCTTTTAAGTCTCCATATCATCTTGAAAGAACTTTGTTCACTATACTTGTGACATACTCCTTTCACGAGCAATAAGACAAATTCATTTTATCATTTAAGTTCTCTTTATTGTGGTTAGACTATCTTTTTTGCATATGAGTGTTTAGAAGCACTTTAAGCTCCTTTTTTGTTATTTTAACCTAGATTTGTCTTTTTTAACATAACAACTTTGCTTCATGTTTTTCTTTTTGCATTCACCACAAGTCTTCACTGAAGGGGTTATCCTTTTTTGTCAAACTTTAGAATTAAGATTGCGAGTTTTCTTTTGTTTTTAAAATGGAGTAACATTTGATTTTTTCAAATCTTAAAATTTGCTACCAAGTTCTTCTTTATTGGCTTGACATTCTTAAAATTATTCAAAATTTTGGTTATCACAATCTTTTTCTCTATACTTTCAACATTATTATTATCATATATTTTATGTCTAGTTACTTTTTCATCAACCACAACGATCATAACATATTCATCAATATTTTTCTTTGCATTTTTCGTAATGAATTTTGGACTATATAATTGAACTTGCTCTTCGTACATACTTTCAACATTTCAGCTCCATTTGGATCAAATATCAGGCAATCATCTTTAGTAAATGTATATCATAACCTCTATCAACTAATTTACCCATATAAAGAAGATTTTGATCTAAACTTGACATAAATAATGCATTAGTAATGAACTTGATGCCTAAATATGTTTTGACAACACCTATTTCTTTCCTTTCATGTCAAGGCAGGTTTTATTTCTAACTCTTATTCTTGATTGAAAAATCTTGTAAAGGACCTTAAAAATTGATTCATCGTGGGATATATGGTATATACCATCTGAGTCTATAAGTTAATCCTCCTTGTTGTTATAGTTACACATTGTTAAAGTCATAAACAATGTCTCATCTTTATGTTCATCAGCTTTAACTACATTTCTTTCTTATTGTGTTTCCTTCTCCTTGGACTTACTTACTTCTTTAACATGTTCAAATTAGTTGCATGCTCTACATCTTTGGTCTAAACTAACAATATTTTAGTTTATGGTTACTCTTTTTACAATATTTGCAAGGTTTAAATTTGTCATCTTTGCTTCTATTATGATAATATCCTTATTGTTCCTTCATTCCATTTTTGTTCCTTCCTTTTGTTTGGTTTATGTTAGATTTATTAAAACTTAGCTTAACCTTTAATTTCTCTTCTCTTACTTTTTCTTCTTGCCTCTAAAGCATTCTTTGTTTCTAAGTTTGAAGAGAATTCACGAGACCTATTAGTGTGAGTTTGTGATGTAACAATAGATTCCTCAAAGAGTGAAATTTTGGCTTCAAATGTGTTAAAGACACCTAAAATGCCTTTCTTGATAACTCTTTTGTTTTCTAAGTCTTCTCAAAGTAGCCTTAACTAATTTACAATCTTTGTATTTCTGTTATTGAACTTTCTAACGTATCTCATATTCTTGCATTTTCAACAACTCAATCTCCCATCATAGGTTAACGATTTAAAGTTACTCCATCCTTTTTAACCTTTGAATGTTCTTCTTAGTCTCCCAAGTCATGATTCATATAAAGATAGCTTCTAAAGCTGACGCACATATGACAACCAAAGTCTTATAACTTTTTTCTTTTTCTTTAGTATAGTTTTTTAATTGATTAATTGTTCAGTTATGTGTAAGTTGAGATAGAACAGCCTCCATCTTGACCACTATCCAAAGACCAAAGACTCTTAAGTAAGTCCCCATCTTGATAGAAATATAGTATAGTTCTTACTATTGAACATATGAGGGGAAGTTATCGAGAAAGTTGTTAAAGCCATGCCAAAAATTTGTATATGGGTTTATATGCTCTAGAATAAAGTTAGAACTACAACATAAGAAAGGAAGAACAGGTTGGTAACATTATGGTTAAAGACCTATATATTTTTCATTACAAAATCATATGTATACACACAAAGGAGAGTATAACACATATTTGACAACTCTTTTGTCACATTCAATACTGAATTTCTCTAAATAAATAAACTAAAATAATATACAAGATATAACATGTTTTTACAATCATTAGAAAACTTAAAATTCAAGTAATCATACTAATTTATAGGAAGCTACAAATATGTAATTTTAATGAGTACAACAACTTGACTAACACTTGAAAGATGAGAAGAAGAAGACGAAGAGGAGGAAGAAGAATGAGAAATAAATTTGTTTATCGTTAATTTGTAAAAAAATGTACTAATTATAATGTACAATAAGGAAAGAAATCCCGACAATTAATCTTACAACTATAATCAGGAGTCCAAGAATATATTTATGATTGTAAAATCCTAACAGTTATAGAGAAAAATCTCAACACTCTCCCTCAAGTTAGTGCATAGATGTCATGCATGCCCAATTCGCTAAGAAATTTTGAGAACACATGATTTGAAACTACTTTGGTAAGAATGTTAGCCAATTGATCCTCAGAATGAATCTTGGACAACTCCAAATTTTTTTCATCTAACTTCTCCTTAATGAAGAATCTGTCAACCTTAACATGTTTTGATTGATCATGTTGGATAAGATTGTGAGTTATGTCATAACCAGCTTTGTTTTCACAATATAGACTAATTGGTTGCTTTAGTGGATAGCCTAAATCATGTAAAGTATTCTGAGCCACAAAACTTCACAAAGACTAATAAGTGTTATACCTTTAAATTTAGCATCAACACTTGAGCGAGAGACCATGAACTTAATCGACATCTATATATGCATCTATACTTTTCTAATTTGTATTTTTAGTAAACAAAATTCCTTTACCTAGAGTAAATTTTAGATACCTCAAAATTCTCATAACTGCACTCATATGTTGTTGTTTAGGATTATGTATAAACTGAATAACGATACTCAAAGCATAAGTAAGGTTAAGTCTTGTGTGAGCTAAGAACATTAGTCTTCCTATAGGTCTTTGGTATCTTCCTTTATCAACTGATATTTGGTCTGCTTCTACATATAACTTCAAGCCTTCCTCAACTGGTTTATCTGCTGATTGACATATTGACATACCATTTTCTTGGCATATTTTCTTTAGGATAAAAAGATTCCTTTCGTCGGTCAAGAAACTTCATTCCTAAGAAAATATTTCAAGAAACCAAGATCTTTAAGTTCAAATTCTCTAGACAAGTATTTTGTAATGTCTTCCTCTCTTTTGGATCATCTCCTGTCACCACCATATCATCCACATGTGCAATAAGAGCAATGATTTTACCTTCCCTTCTTTTCAAGAATAAAATGTGGTCAATTGCTTTAATGAAATATGAAAGTTATCTTAGACCTTATGAACCTTCTAAATCACTCTCTTGGAGACTATTTATATTGACTTCTTCAACCTAAAAACCTTTTTACTCTACTTTCTGCCACCATATAACTTATTGGAAGCTCCATATAAATTTTTTCAGAAAAGTCACCTAAAAAAACATTCTTTACATCAAATTGTTGCAAAGGCTAATCCATATTTATAGTTAGGGACAATAATACTCTAACAGTATTGATTTTAGCTACATGACCAAATGTCTCGTATAATCAATCTCATAGATTTGGGTATACCCCTTAGCCACCAATCTTACTTTGAGCCTTTCAATTGTGCCATCTGCATTGTATTTTACGTGTAAACCCATCGACATCTAACTGACTTCTTTCCTGGTGGGCATTCAACAATCTCCCTTTTTTTTTACAGAGTTCATTTCCCCATTCATTACATCTCTCCACCTTGGAACATATAGAGCTTCCTACATACTATTGGGAATAGCTATAACAAATAATTGATTTACAAATGACTTATTTGTTTCCGAAATATTATTATTTGACATATAATGACTTATAGGATATTTAACTCTTCTTGAAATTTTAGATTCAACTGTAGGCTTAGGAATACTTCTAGTAAAATGCTCTGGTAGTTGTTTTCTAGGTGGGTTAGGGTTAGTAATAGGAACATCCTCAGTAAATGATTGGTGTTGTATATTAATGAGAGTCGCAACGTATACACTTGACAGACCAACATCTTCCTCTTCAGTAATCCCGTCTTGCTCAATATCCTCTGGCTTAATAGCCCCTTCATGTCCCTCTTCATGTTCCAACTAATTATTAGCATCATCATTAACATCATTACCATATGAAAAATGGCTATCACCTTTGTACTCCCTTTGAAGTTCATAATCAAGAGTCTAAATTTCCTTCTGGTACTCCTTCTAAAGTTTAAAATTACAGAAATACATTGTATATTCATGAAAGACTATATCCATTTTTATGAACAAACGTTTAGTTGGAGGATGATAATACTAGTACCCCTTTTGGTTTGTCGAATACGCAGGAAAAACACATTGTAGGATCATGAAGCTAGCTTGTTGCATTGATGTTTATGGATATGCATAAATGCTACACATCCAAAAATATGAGGGGGGAAATTTTGGTATTGGTGGAGCAGCTACAACATTAGTGAGGACTTAAAAGGGTGTTTGAAATTCAATAAAATGGGAGAGTTCGATTAATCAAATAAATAGTGAAAGAAAGAGCTTCACCCCAATAGGTCAATAGCATATGAACTTGCATTGATGAGACTAACAATTTCTTGCAAATGTCGATTTTTCTTAGCTACCCCATTTTGTTAGGCTATATCCATGCAAGTAGTTTGATTAATCATACCTTTTTCTTCCACATAATGTTTCAATTTAAAGCTCTAATATTCTCCACAATTATCTTAGTGAAGAACTCGAATTTGTGCATTGTATTGAGTTTGAATGATCTTATGGAATTTTAGAAACAATAAATTCACTTCACTTTTGGATTTCATTAATCACAACCAAATCATCAATAAAAGTAACAAACCATTGAGACACACCCAAAGTTGAGATTTTGGATAGGCCCTAATATCAAAGTGAATAACTATAAATAACAAGGGACTACTATTTAACATTGATGGAAATAAATTTTAATGACATTTTACAAGTTTACAAGCATCACATCGGAAACCATAGACATCAATTTTTTCAATCAAACTAGTAAATAATTTTTTGAGATACCAAAAAGATGTATACCCCAAACGTTGATGTCACAGCCAAAGTATAGCTTTATTTTTCTCCACCTTTAAGTCATCAACGACAAAAACTTGATGCAACTTATCTAAACTCCTTGGCTTTAGGTCTAAATAATACAACTTCCCTCTCTTAATTGGAGAGAAAAGTTAGCCCGAAAGATTACAATGCAAGATAAGGCTATTGTTATTTGAGAAGTAGATAAGAGGTTATAATCCAAGGATGGAACAACCAAAACAGAATCCAAATTTAGAGTACTAGTGAAAGTTAAAGACCTTTCCACAATAATTAGGGCTTTATCACCATTAGCAATATAAACAAATTTTTATAAGGACTTTGCTACTTCATTAACCTATCAAAAATCAAAAGCCATATGATTAGTAGTAATAGAATCAATTATCGATGTACTATTAAAATCAAGTGCAGAAACATTAAAAGTTTTACTACCGTTATCTGTAGCTACTACTAATGCAGAAGTCTTCTCAACAACATCATCATTGATTTTGGTCTTAGAAACAACAGCAGTTGGAGTTTTCTTGAAATTATTCTTTCGGGATGCTCAATTATGGCTCCACCAATTTGGATATCATATAAGTTCATAGCAGTGATTTTTAGTATGTCCAGTTTGGTTACAATGAGTGCATTTGTATGTCATAGCAACGATCTTTGGTATTTCCAGTTTGGTTACAATGAGTGCATTTGTATGTAGACCTTTTACCACTAACAATTGTCTTTGATTTATTTCCAACCACCATAGCAACAACTTTAAGGTTTCCGAATTCTCTTTTCAACGTTTTACGGCGCATTGCCTCTCGCCAAATCAATGCATAATATTCTTCCAAGGTCAAAATTGATTCCTTCCTTAGAATCTCTCCATAAACTTATTCAAAAACATCATCAAAACCTACTAGGAATATATGCACCCTTAATTGTTCAATCGACTTTTGGTGTGCTTCAACATCTTCAGGATCCTTCATGACAATTTTGTCTCAGTGATCTAGTTCTTAAAAGCCTTCAGTTAACTGTCCATAGTATTCAAAGAAAGGTCTTCCACTTTGATTTGCAGTGAATGCCTTTCTGTTTAGGGCAAAAAATTGCAATTCATCACTTCCATCATGGAAGGCTTTTGCTAGTGTACTCTAGATTTCATGGGTTGTGGGTAACTGTAAGTATCGCTTCAAAATCTCTAGACTTATAGAAATAAAAAACCATCTTCTAACTTTTTGATTTTTTGCATACTACTTCTCACACACATCTTCAGATTCTATAGGTGGCTTTTGCCACATATATAAAAGAGTTTCCCCCTTTCAACAATATGCATCTCTGTCAGTTGTGAACATTATAATTTGATTTATAAAGAATGATTTCTATATTAAAAGCTCCTTTGGATTGA
The DNA here is from genome assembly GCA_026546855.1 of Erythroxylum incrassatum. NCBI lineage: Eukaryota > Viridiplantae > Streptophyta > Magnoliopsida > Malpighiales > Erythroxylaceae > Erythroxylum > Erythroxylum incrassatum. The sequence goes on along the minus strand of JANVCL010000009.1, from coordinate 16,548,897 downwards.
ATAACAATATAAACAAAATTTTCGCTCATTTTCAAAAAGGTTTTGTACACTCTGATACCAACTTGAAAGATGAGAAGAAGGAAAAATAAATTTTTTCATCATTCCTTTCTCGGAAATGTACTAGTTATAATGTACAATAAGGGAAGAAATCCAAACAATTAATCCTGTAACTATAATTAGAAGTCTAAGAATATATTTACAATTGTACAATCCAAACAATTATGGAGAAAAATTTCAACATTAACATCTAAACAAGCTACAAATAAATAAAATTATCTTATTCAAACTCAATATGGCATAATATCTTTGGATTTTTCTAAGTTACTATATCATTTGCTTCAAACATGATTACTTTTCTAGTTTATTACTTAGAATACGACCTGACACACGATCGTTGAGCTCTTTAAAAGAACACAACCTAAAATATAAGCATGCATATGTCTATATTCTTCTAAAAAAACGAACATGGACACAAGCATGTTTTTATTCGTGTTGTTCTTTTAAACTAAATATATTATATATGGTATAAAATATGAACACGTCTTTGTCTTTGTTCTTCTTTGATGTTATCAAAATAAACTGAATTGAATGTGAAAGATCATTGGCTTGATATCTCAAAAGCAAGCATCAATTTCAAAATTTTTGCTATTGATCTATACTTGTTATAAACTGAATACTTGTCAATAGAGTTCTTATTTCTTAAAGTTATATTTGGTTGGATGTAAGGTTTTTAATAGAATAAAATGATTTATAATGGAATAGAATGTAAATGGATATAATATTAGAAAATTGTTGTTTAGGGGGGATGAAAGTGTTTATAACATAATATAGTGAAATGTTGTTTAGAAGAAGGGTTTATAATACAATATAGTGAAAAGTTGTTTATTATTTTACATTTCATCATAAACCCCTCAAATTGGAGTTTCTTTTTTTTTTTTACTGTTTAGGATAGAATGAGATGTAATAAGAAATCTTCCCCTTCTATCCCATTTCATTCCATTCCATTATAAACTCTCATTTCAAACGATGATGTAATATTACATTCTATTAATAAACTTTCAATCAAACATAGCCTAAGAAAAAACTTCTATTTGTTGAAAGAATTTTGAACATATTTATAAATTAGGTTTATAAGCTAAGAGTCAAATCCAGTAACTAAGAAAATATAAAAGCTTTACAATTTATTAAGTAAAAACAAGGCAAATCAGTAAAATCCGAGAGAGAGACTATTAAGGAAAAGGAAAAGCGAAACGCGTCTAGTAATATAAGACAAACCTTTTGAGTTAGACGGACCTATTAGAGTTAACATTTTCTTTTTTGAGTTTTTAATTAGAAATGTGAAGCGTTTGACTTCATATCTCTTCTGGAATGGAGTTGACGAGTGAATATCCAGTTGTAAAACAGGACAAAAGAAAGAATTTAACTGAGAGGGAGCTTCTAATGCATGTGTTGACACCTGTTAGACGCACCCAATAAAGGAACAAGATCTTCTGTCCAATTTTATGGTGTCTTATTTTATTCAGTAAATTTCAGCTATTCATTTATGCGGGTCCCACGTGAGCTTCATGTAAATAAACCTGGGCTCCGCATAAATGAATGGCTAAGATTCACCGGACACGATAAGACACCATAAAAACTGGACAGAAGATCTGAACTCCCCGATAAGCTATCGGACCTCACACCTCAGGACCAACGGAAATTCTACCACATGCAGATCGAACGTACCGCTTCCCGGGGTACCAGTGCTTTTTCACATGGAGCGGTGTAAAGACATCCTGACGGAAACTTAATTGTTTCTCCAATGGTTGAATATATAAAGGTAATAACGATGGACATTCAACCGCACTTTTATCAAATCCGGAGAAAATTGTATCATCCAGTCTTCACCTCCTATTTAAAAAAAAATAGAACCAACGATTGGCCACATGGAAAAGACTTGGTGCTGTACTTTATCCTTGTCCACGTTCATCGATGGACATAGCAGACTGTTTGTTAGTGAAACATCACCCACGTTAACAGGCATGGCAGAGAAAGCGCCAAAAAGGACCCACCCACATGCCAGGCAGACATTTAATATAGTAAATGATAGGCCAGGTTCTGGTTGCTCTCACTCCTCAACCAGCTCTTCTATCTCCAATAATTCCAGCATAATTTTAATGCTAGGACCGCAAATTATGAGAAACAATTTTTTTGTTTACGAAATCAGTTCTAGATAGATGATATATTCCCCAAATTATGTGGCTTTCTCATTGTTATTTTCTTCCATCTGGTTCATCTCTTGCTGTTTATCTACTCCCCAATCATAGATATACATAAAGTGTCAAGTTTTTTGTACCAATAATTTACCTGAAACGTAAACGACTGGGGCCCTTTCAAAGAAGGACTACATATATTGGGACCACAGAATTCAGGGACCATGTTTCGGCTATGTACAAGAGTTGTTGATGAATGCAACCAAAGGCTATGAAGCTGGTTCAGATTTTGGAGTTTGGACTCTTTCAACTAACAGTCTACTGTAACTTTAAACCAACGATCTGTCTATATGGTGTATTTCTTTTGAGCCCTTCACGCTCTTGACTTGGCTGAATGATAGTTGGAAGCCCTCTGTGAAATTAAAGAAGTGCGTAAAAACAAAAATCATCAAACATTGCAGCTTTTCTCTCTTGCCATTGTAGTTCTCATATGTCCGTATACTCAAAAGGTAATCGAGCGTTTGGGAGCTGGTGTTAGTTGATGGGACCTGTTAAACAAACTGCGTGCAATAATGGATGTTCAGGCAACAGGCATTATATCTATTATCATGACCCAGACTTTCTTGTGGCAAGGTTCTATATTTCGACTCAGTACTCGGTGCCTACGAAGGAGCTATCTGAGAGTAATTAAGTGGACATGTATAGCAGACAAATATTGCAGTTGCAGCTCTATTCTTGGTTCTACATGTACCTGTTGGTGAGACATGTTCATCTGAAACTACCTAAATAGAATAACTCTCTCTCGTCTATATTTTGAGAGCACATAATTTGGTCGCATACAATACAACGTCATTTGGGATTTCGAAGCTCAATGTTCAATTAAACATGAGAATCAGAGACGTAGCACTCGAATATTCCATGGAAATATCCAAAGTATGTTATGAGATATTCTAACAATCTTTTCTTTAAACTCAACAATTCATGATTATGATCAAAGAACATATGCTCCACATTTGAATTCTGTTAACATTGAACTCCCATAATTGCTGATGAAAATTATATTATATGTGTGTGCATCATATGATACTGTACAGAATAATGCCTCAAAACCACATGATACTGATATATTTGAATTGAAATTCATATGTGGTTGGGTCTGTGCTAGGCCCAGGCCCATGTCCACATGTCCGCAGCTCACCAAGCGTTAGTCTCCCATACAAACACAAAGATCTACGTAAAGACCTAAATCAAGCGTCCATGCCATATATAAGGTACTATTCTACCATGAGAGAGGTACGAGATTACAACTCTAGCTATTCTTCTTTGTACTCAGCAGCCAAATATTCTACAAAAGACTAACTTGAGCGTCGGAGGGGCTTTCCGGGAACCAACCCCCGGCGTGCCTTTATTTGTTTTGCAGGTATTC
>JANVCL010000009.1:16494200-16517473 GCA_026546855.1 Erythroxylum incrassatum | reverse complement strand
ATACCAACACCAATCTGATTTTTCCAAGCCTCCATAACCCTTCTTCTTTCCACTTTACTCTTAAAGAAAACCTCTTACACCTTCCTTTCTAAGCAAGAAAGGCAAAATTCTAACAAAAAACCATGAATTAACAAAAGAGAACAATGCTGGAAATTTTAAAAGAATGGAACAACTTCCATTTCAACTAACCTAACTTTCCCTAAACCATTCCTAAGCTATAACAACCATAATCCCTCTCAAACTAATCAACAATTTTCGAAAATTCTAAACCCTAGGGCCATCCACGCATGCTGATTTTTTTTCCAAGCCTCCAATACTCTTCTTCTTTCCTTTCTTTCCTACACAAATCACTCTTCACCACCATTTGTAACCAAGAAAGGAAAAACCCTAACAAAACACCTAGAAATTTCGAAATCCCTAACCCATGAAATCTGATTTTTTTTGGACAACCCTTCCTCTTTCCCTTTCCTTCATATCTTACTCTTCAAACCACTATGATTAAACAAGAAAGGAGAAACCATAACACAAAACCATGAAATTTCGAAATTGTCTTACCTTTGGAGATGACCCACGACTTTCTTCTTGCTTCTCATGGTGGAGTAACCTCTTTCTCTTTCTTTTCTTCTTAAAGAAACCCTTAAACCCTTACCTTTTTCTTCTTCTTCTTCTTCTTCCTCTCACATGGCCGAACCTTCTCCCTCTTTTCTTTGAAAAAAAACGAGCTTCTCTTCTTTCTCTAGCAACTTCGTGAGTCTTCTTCTCAAGACTTACGAAAATGAGCTTTCTTACATGTCAAAACCCTAAGCCTAAACGACCACACTTAATATTTAGGACAACTTGATTTTAAACCTTTTAAAACCTAAGGCAATTTCGTCCATCACCTTCCCAAACGACTACACTTCACATTCTTCTTTCATTTTGTTTCATTAATTCTCATTTAATTGCCACTACATGGACCCTAGCCCAATGCTTCCATCTTTCCCTCCTTTCAACTTAAATTTTCCCAAATTCCATCTTTCCCTCCTAATTTCGTGGGCTTCCATGTATTGGTCCTTCCTTCTTCATTTAATTGCAATCTAAATGGCTTCCCTTACTCTTCATTTAAAAGACCACTAAAAGGGCTAAAAGCCCAAGCTACCATTCTTCTTCATTTACATGTCATGTAAGAGGCTCTTCTTCTTTTAAAAGATATCTCAAAGGCTAAAAGCCCAATTGAATAACCTAAAGCCTTAAAAACATATTTAACTTCCTAATTGGCCCTTATACCAACTTATTCTATTTAAATTCTAACAACTTAATAAAACTCTAATTTAACTAAATCCTTTCAATTAATTTCTCCACACAAGCTCTAATTAAATAATCCCCCATTTCATATTTCTTAACATAAGCAATTAAAAATCCTCAATTCATATAAATCCTTTTAATACTCACAATTTAAATACTCAATTCATAATTTAATTTCACTAACTCCCCTTCATTTAATAATCAAAACCTACACAATAAAATCCTCAATTTCTTCCAACCATAAAATCCTCAATTTCTTCCAACCAAATTAAAATTATCAAACTAAAACCTCAAAATAATTTAAACAAGCTTAAAAAGGAATCGGGGCCCAACATGCGAAGCCCTATTAGGGGGCGAGGATTTACGTAGTCAGGCGGTGGAAAGAACGGCACTTACCCGGGGGGCACTTAGGATCTGCTCATGATTCGTCACTTTCCCTCATAAGGATTTGCCACGACGCTTGCGTCTCTAATGAGTCGAACGACTTGTCATTTGAGGATTATGCCGAGCTGTTGCTGTCACGAGCACTCGTTGTGGTGACAATTGTGGGCTTGTAAAGAATTCGGCTGTCACAGGACTTGTCAGCACAAATATATCAGAGCCCATAATGGACAAATTATTTGACTTTGGCGTGAAAAGGTTCATTGATGACACTTGCAGTAGGCCGGGTAGGAAAGATAATATTTCTAGATAGAAGAGCTTATCTGGTCGGGCTTGTGACCAGGGCAGACTTTTTGGAAATAAAAATCTTATTTTTATCCTTCATTGCCTTCTTAATTTTGTTGGATGACGCCTTAAACTATCATTGGCTTTGTGTAAGAGATTGCCTTCTCGAATAGCATGTCACGAACTAGTGCGTTTGGTACGATTCGATCGGTCGCTAGACTTAGAAGAAACTCGATCGGATGAGGTTGACCTTGTAGGTATCGTCTGGTTCTAGATGTCGAGTGCCGAGTGTTGTTGAGGGTCAATCTATGTCAAAAATCGAGCGATGCCAAGGTTTTGCGACTTGGCATCGCCTGGTTACAAGAGTCTTGTCTTAGCAACCATGTCGATCGGTGTCGAGGCCCGAGTATTGCTCGAGGGCTGAGCTATGTCAAACATAACATCGAGGCCCGAGCGTTGCTCGAGGCCCGAGCTGTGTCGAACGTAATGTTGTGGTCCGAGCGTTGCTCGAGGATCGAGCGTTGTCAAAAACTGAACGATGCCAAGATTTTGTGACTTGACATCGCCTGGTTGCAAGAGCCTTGCCTTAGCAACCATGTCGATCGGTGTCGAGGGCCGAGCTATGTCGAACATAATGTCGAGGCCCGAGCGTTGCTCGAGTGCCGAGCTGTGTCGAACGTAATGTCGTGGTCCGAGCGTTGCTCGAGGACCGAGCTATGTCGAAAGCCGAGCGATGCCAAGATTTTGTGACTTGACATCGCCTGATTGCAAGAGCCTTGCCTTAACAACCATGTCGATCGGTGTCGAGGCCGTAGTCGAACTATGTCGAGGCCGTAGCCTACCGGTGTCGAGGCCGTAGCCGAACTATGTCGAGGTCATAACTGAGCAGTGTCGATGTCGAGCGGTTCCAACATCTTGTGTTGACAACCTTGTCGATCGATGTTGATGTCAATCAATTGGTCGACATCGAATGATTGGTCGATGTCGAACGATCCAAGATCTTGTTTTGGCATCACGTGGTTCCAACATCTTGTGTTGGCAACATTGTTGAATGGTGTCGATGTCGTCTGTTGATACCATGTTTTCCTCTTAGCTCGATTTGAGGATGGTTCTTCTTGCTGAGAAATTTGAAACCCTTTATTGATGACAGTAGGGGCGTGGGCTATTAAAAAACCTGATTGACAGGGCCAAGAAAAAGGCACCCACAAGTTGCGTTGTACAAGAGCATAAGCGATAATAAAGTACAAAACAAAGAAATAATTAGAGCAGAGCTTATCTAATGGCGAATATGGTCTTTCCCATGTCTGACCGAACTTTCCAGGGTATCTCCCAGCCACCTCGGCCTTTCTTGGAACATAACCAGCGATCTTTATATCGCTCGGCATTGGTCCTGTCGGTCGATCGGCTTTCTCCAGCTGGACTGATCCTTCTATCGCTTGTGTGAGTCATCTGTTTTGCCGCTCGGCCAGCGATCTTCTGCTCTTCGTTTTGTGTTTTTCAACACTTCCTCAAGCTGGATGTATTTATCTGCCCGATTTCTTATCTCTTGAATAGACTTGGGCTGATCGAGGGCCAATGACTTTTTGAACTCTTCATCCCTCGTGTTGCTCATAAGTGCGGCCAACATGGACGAGCAGGTGAGGTCGGGAACTTCGACAGCTTCATTGTTGAACCGAGCGATAAACTCCCGCAAACTTTCGTTCCTTCCTTGGGTCAACTGCATCACTTCCAAGGCAGTCTTTTGTGGCCGTTTACTCGTAGCGAACTGGTTGAGGAACAGCAACTTGAAATCTTCAAAACAACTGATGCAGCGCGGGGGCAAACTGTTGAACCATCGCCGAGCTCCTTCTTGAAAGGCTGTACAGAAAGCCTTACACTGAATGGCATCTGGGACGCAATGCAGATTCATCATCGATTGGAAGTGCTGTAAATAATCGAGGGGATCGGTCTTTCTAGTATATTTTTCGAGCGTCGGTATCTTAGTGCCGACCGCTGGGAGGATATCTAGGACCTCCGGGACGAAAGGAGAGCTGTAATGTGTTGATGGTTGATCCGAACAGAAATTCGTAGCTACATTGATTCGACTATCCACAATTTTTTCTGGGGCTACAGCAGTGTGCCGACCGGTCATTACACCTATCTGCCTAGCGGGGGTTTGCTGCTGTGACGGTTGAGACTGCAGAATTTGGCGGATCAGTAGATCGGTCGCTTTTTCTATTTGTCGTTGGGTAAGGGAGACTTGTTGTGGTGCAAGGGGCGGAGTGGTTCTGGCGTTGTCCTCCAGGGCTGCGCTCTGTGCTTCTTGATCTCGGTTTTGAGGTTGTGGTTGATCACCTGGATGTGAAGCTTGGGTGTGGTTATGTGGCGGCAGCTCATCCGCACTAGGGTTTTGAGTGACAGGTTGAGGCAGCGTTAACGGAAGGGTAGCGAGTAATCGCATACCTATTCGTTGCAATGCAAGTGCCGCAACGACGGCTATATCAAGATTGGCTGCTATCACCTGACTTATCTGAGTGGTTCTAGATGTGGTGCCTTGACGCCGGGCCCCACGGTGGGCGCCAACTGGTTCAGTCGAATTTTGCTGGACTGGAATATTGTTATTCTGATCCATAATCTGTGCGATTCTGGCTATGAAATACCTGCAAAACAAATAAAGGCGCTCCAGGGGTTGTTCCCGGAAGGCCTTTCCGACGCTTAAGTCAGTATTTTTAGAGTAGTTCGATAGTTGAAATAGAGAAGAAACTAGGGTTTTTGTCTCGTACCTCTTATTATGGTAGAATAGTACCTTATATACGACGTAGATGCTAGGTTTAGGTCGTTATGTAGGTCTTTGTGTTTGCATGGGAGACGACCTCTTACTACTGCGCTGTCAACGTCTGGGCTTGAAGTTGGGCTAATTAGGCCGACCCGATCAAAAACTATTGCGTATAGGAAATGTTTATACTTCCACTAAACATGTGAGAAAAGTTTTTACGAAAGGGAAATAGTTCTTATTTTATTTTATTTTTAATTGTTCTCTTTTCTTGTGCTTTCGTACGTTACTTTATCCTTTTTTTCATGCATATAGACGTAACTCAATGGTAGATAGAAAGAGCCTTGTAAAGAACCCCGGAATTACTTCCATAACACTACGTTACCATGTTCATTGGTAGAGTCATCACATGTTAAGAAGTCCTCTTTTATTTCGTGGATGGTTCCCACTTAATGTCCTCTACAAACACTCCAAAGGCAAACCCATTGTCATTCGATTAACATGTCTAAAAACTAGAGATAATCTGTTTAAACATGGCTTGCAGCTTGGACCAATCACCCGACGATCATTTAGAGTATTTATTGTATAGCTTCAAATGTGTATGTACTATGGAGCCAGTCCAGAATGGCAGCACTGTCCGCAGAATCTGAAACAAAAGTTGTCAGCAATTTCGTTTTCCCTTCCTTCCTCCATTCCGAGCGCACTGGGCACTGGGCATACCCAATACTAATTTATGTCTCAATGCCTATGACTCATCTTTCTTTAATATATCGTCGTACCAAGAGCCAAGATGCTCGCTTCCCGAATTCTCTACCTCGTTAGCAGGATTTCTCCAGTACTAGGCTGACCGATGGGAATCCTATGTTGGGTTCTCAATGTTGTCAACGTCCCTGGTTTATTGAGATCATTACAAAACCTGAAGATGCAAATGACAGTGCTCGTACTATGATTCTGTTATCTCCAAGAGTGTGATTAGCTGTTAAATGTAATTATTCAACAATATAAAATGTTTCTGGTCCATATGCTTTGGGCTGCTACGAGTGTAAGGTACGTCAGTGTCTCTTGGCACCACATGATCATTGCCTTAAAAAAAGCAACGAACCTGTGGACAGGAGAGTAGCAAAATAAGAACAAAATTGATTGGCCTACATCTTAATATTTCACGTGTAGATCTTAGCTGGAAACGAGATATGATATTTTGTTATAAAATCAGCTAATTGCAGGCGTTGCCTTGCCTACAAGCATTTCTCCTCCTCCATGCACGCGCGTCAGCAGTGTAAAGAAATCCTGGCCTGCCAGCTAATATAATACCCACCTAGATAATACTAATAATTATTTATACAGTCTTTAATGAATGATGAAATTTGAGGTTCCAAGTTCAGATTAGCTCCCAGTCCCAGCCTCAACAAATTCAGGATTTAAACAAACATTAAGACTCAAGAACCTGGCAGGTGTGAAAATGTATGGTCCAGCAATTCAGCTTGACTCGTATATTTTATTCATTTTTCTATTTTTTAATTATAAAAGATATGGACATTGTTTTTTTAATTCTTCAAGAAACTCTTATAATTTAATGTTTGAAAAAGAGCTTTTTTTAAAATTTTATTAAACATAGAGAAGACATGACAATGGTAGAAGAGATCTATCCATATTCAAATTTAACAAATGAACATATTTTGAATCTCTTTTTTAGAAGGATCAATTGTTCGGAATTGGAAATCGGCCAAGTTTTACAGAAGAAAGTAGAGCTATAAGCTATTACATTTGAACTCAAACACCCGCTCTCTAGCAATAGTACAGTAAAGTGAAAAGGTACTGAAAGAGTCAAAAAAAGTCTACATCCAAAGAATGGGCCCTAGCCACAACCAATTAGGAAGCTTTGGATCTTGTCCCGTGAATCCTACCCTTTATTATTATTATTATTTTGGAACATTTTTACATTACATGGGTCACAGTTGAGTTTGTAGTGTTTTTGAAGGAAGATTGAAGAAAACAAAGTCTGCTTTTAAGCATAAAGGGAACAGGTGGGGCACAGAGCTAGTAGGCACAAGCTCCAACTCCGGATTCTCCAATCTCTAAATACTTGCTTTGGTCCCCAATTCATCACCCACATGCGCCCGAATCGCTGGTGACAGTGATACACCGCCCAAACGCTAACGCAACTCCTTACACCTCATTTTTCCATCAAAAAAGCCTGACAATTCCCAGTTTTGAGAGCCGAAGGAACCACTACTCTGCACATATCAAGCGTTTTAGTCACCAGAATCCTTGCTCTGGCACACAGTTTTCTCTGTCTTCTATCAACTTCCTTTTTTTTAAAATCCTCTATTCAGCGTTCATAAGTCTTAACATGGTTCAATGGAATCTATACGGGCATTGAACTATTATGTGCATGGTATCATAGCAGAAATGTAATTGGACCATTGCCAACACGTGTGCCAAACCCCTTCCACATATCTTTACGTTCAAATTTATAATAGCAGCAGTTTGGACCAGCTCGTGTTGTGGGCATAAAATAATAATTATTGATTAAATTCTAGTCTAAAGTCAGCTTATCTGACTAGATTAGCCCTCAAGTCTTGCCAAATCATGAATCCTCTATCCCTAACAAATACTGATATAGGTTTGCTTATGTATTAGCCAACGTCAGTTGGAAATTAAAAAAGAGAAAATATTACATTCACAGCTGTCATCCGCCAACAATTTCATAAAATTAAATTCTACAAATATGAGTCAGTAATTACGTAACCAGAACCAGGACCAGATCGCAGACAAGCAACCTTCCCTCTCCTTCCGGTTCAGTTCATGTACTTTCTCAGTTTTAAATTAACTTGACCGTTAAAATTAATCAACAGCTGATTCAATAACACAACTGCTTATTACTAAAAGGCAACAAATCTCCACACTTTCTTGGCAACAAGCAGTTTACATGCCTTAACATTAGAATCAAATCCTCGTAAAAATGAGCTAACATTAAGCAGAAATGTAGAGTCACTAATTACAATAAGGAAAGAAAACCAACTTTTGTTATTCCCTGCAAATGGGCAATAACACAAGCAACACTGACTACTCATCTTAGTCCTACCCTCTCTCACTGTACATAAACAGTTAGCAGTACAAAAGTTAATTAAAAACGCTGAGATGGAATGCAAAAATAAAATCCATCCATCCAGAAAAATCAATATTTCAGAAATTAAAAGAAAACACCCAAAAAAGCTACTAGCCAACGACGCAAGTCAGGGGTGGTCTTGACACAGCTCCTTCCTGAGCCGTTGAGAGAAAAGCCTGCAAGCATCCATACTCAAATCAACGGCGGCAGCCAGTGCCACGTAAGCGGCAGCATCCTCCGTACAGTTGACGTGCTGCACGCTAACTTCAACCCCCGGCTTACTACACTTTCCTTCGCCTTCCACACTCGCACTCATCACAAACCCTCTTCTGTTGTAAATACAGTACGGCCAGAGCCCGTATCCGAAGTCACCACTCCCCTTCGGACTACAAGCCGGGGAAGCTGACCCCCCGCCGAGATCAATCACAAATTTCCCGCCTTTGCCCGCGTTGAGAGTGGACTCGGCCAACACAATCCCGGCGGCTCCCATTCCTCCAATGGCTTCAGGTATTATCTCAAAGCGGTAACCGAGGGCGTCAGAGGAGCCGCGTTCGCGCCAAGCCTCTAGTCGGCCCCACGGCTTCCACGTGGCGTCCCCCGGGCGGAGAATCAGCCATGCACCGGCGTTCGACCGGCTCACCCTGTCCGAGCGGGGCGAAGGCACGAAGGGCGTCACCATCGAAGCCGCAGCTACTGGTGAACCGGAGAGATCGTGGACAGTTACGGACCATCCTTTTCGTTCTTTAACTGCTCTTTCCTTTTCGCTACCTAATGAACTCAACCAGCTCCTCTTAGAATTGCTCCATTCGGATTCTAACAATGACCTGAACGTGAACAGATCAAAATAGTATTACAGTTCAGAACTTCGGAGAACAGAAAGCCAAATGAATTTGAAACTTAAAGAGCAAAATGCAGCATAATTAATTAATTAACTGACCTGGACCTTTGATTTGGGTCGCCAGTGGTTCTAAAACTGAACTTGCAAGTAAAGACGGGTTGTCTGATATTGCCTTGTATTTGGAACACTTGCGGGCTGCATTCGGGCTCGCCGTCAAACTGAAATACGAATCTGGGGTCAGGCTCAGCTTTAACGTTCAAGTGAAACTGGGCTTTACTCGTCGCCTCTCTACCGACGGTAATCCACCCATTGTGGTAAACGCAGCCTCTAGACTCCGTTCCCGCCAGATCCAATGGCACCTTGACTTTGCCGAGGAGCCTGCCGGAATTCACCCCACAGGTAGTGCCGCGACGACCGGTATAGATGGAGATTTTGAGGTGGAGTTTTACAGCGAAGATGGACTTGGAAACAAAGCGGTCTAAGTCGGACTTGGAGAGGTGGAAAGTGGCGGCCAATGTTCCGTCGGAGGGGAACTGACCGTTGTTGTCCGGAGTAATGTAGGGGATGGGGGCGGTTTGGAGAGGAAAATTCTTGAGTTTGATTTTGCAGAAACATGGGGACGAAGAAGGATGAACGGCGGAGCGAGCGGGTTTAGAAGCAACCGGGATCTTGAGGGCTAAATTGCCCACCGTCAGACGAACGAAAGGGCAAGGATCCATGGTCAAACGAGAGGGATAGGGGGATTGGAATTTCAAAGAGAGGACATGGCTAGGTGTGGAACAGTGTTGATCTTCAAGGAGTATTCAATTCAACCATAGAAAAAATGAATTATCTTTATTTATGTATATGTGTGTGAGTGTAGGGAGGGGGAGGGTAGATAGATAGCAGCGAGAACTGAAGAGGAGTGCTATTGTTGGAATACAACTGGATAACAGCCTGTCGGTTTTCGGTTCAATTTATTTTGTTAGAATAATAATAATAATAATAATAATAATAATAAATAGTAATTAATAAAAATTATTATTATTATTAACAATAAATAAAAATAAAAATTTAATAATAATAAGAATATCATATTAAAAATTAAAAATAAAAAAATAAAAAAATAATAATTAACAATAATATTAATAATAACAATAATAATAAGTTATTAAAAATTAATAATAATGATAATAATAATAATACATTAATAATCATAATAATAACTTATTAAAAATTAATAATAATAAGAATAACTTAATAATAATAATAATAATAATAACAACAATAAAAACCAAACAGGTTTTTGTTTTCAATTTTTATTAAAAATCTCAACCAAATAAGTTTTTGTTTTCAGTTTTTATATTGCAAATCTCAACCAAACAAGTTTTCGTTTTTTTTACAAAAAAACAGAAAGTAAAAACAAAAAACAAAAACCAAAAACAACAACAGAAAAACAAAAGTGGAACCAAACGCCCCCTAAGTTAAGAATCTCTTTTTTATCATTCCTATGCATATTCACATTTTTCTTTGGAACTAGGTTTGACATTTAACAATCAAGTTAAAGATATCACATATTCCGTCCAATTCACATTCAAGTAGCACTTTAATATCGCATTCATGCATCAAAAATTTTAGACATTCAAGGTCCAGAATTAGAACAATCACATTTCATTTCAATAGCAATTCAAAGTAGAAAGTTAAAACATAACAAACAGTGAATGAGACCATCTAGTTCAACTCACAGTACGCTTCAGATTAGCATAGCTTGCATGATTTGGAAACATTTGAATGCGAACGTTTAACCTGCTCATCACAATTATGCAATACGCACGTTGCACACATATTAATAATTGCACAATCACATAACATTCAATTTTACACATATGTATGTGTGTAATGTATAATGCATGCTCAATGACAATCCCGGGTATATTATCCAATTTCACATCTTATGCTCATTTTCATTTCATAATTCAATCACTCATCATTTATTTTCTAGCATTATTTTCTCTCATAATAACAATTTCTCATTCACTATAACTTGATACCCATTACTCCTATCCTTTGAATCACAACTACAATCATATGAATATCTTTATTTCCATTATACACATGTCTTTGATGCTTTAGTACCAAAAATTCATTCACTAATATTATTCTAACATTATATAATCATACAATATCCAAACTCTCATTCTTTCCTATATTAGCTCCAAAATTCCATACCTTCAGGTCAATTTTTCAAGATCATTTTGATAAGGTAAGTAAAGTAATTTGATAACAGTTTCTTCTAGAAAAATGTTTCTCATTGTCTTAAGTTTCTAATGACATCAAAATCATTCAATTTGCTTCAGTAATCTAAAATTTATACCCCAGATATTTTCGAACTGTTCTTATCCTGAAACATTATACTATATTCAAATTCCATCTAGAAATTAAAAGTCTTAGAGACTGAATTAAAATTCAACTTCTTCAGATAATTTGTATCCCTATATCTCTAGTTTACTCAAAATAAAAAATCATCTCATTTTGAAATCCATAGATCAAGATATAACTGAAATACCCAAACATGTTCAGTGAAATCATACTAGTTCATACTATTCCAACAGATTCCCTCACTTTCATTTAATCAATCTTTTTCAAATCAATTCAGAATGCGACCTATTTTTATAGAGAGGTAGAAAAATGTGTTAGGAAACTATTGGTTCAAAATCAAGTCATTTGGAGGTTTAGAAAAGAAGTTATGGTCGAAAGAAGCAAGACTGTTCAGCTTGCACAATGCTCTAGGGTGCACTAGACTATTGAAGAGCACTGTGTCATGATGTGACAAATAAACATCAGTCTAGCAATTAAACTCATGGGTGTGAGGGAGAAAAGTCACAGGTGTGAGTGAGTCACGCCTGTGCAAGAGTCATGGGTGTGAGAAAAAGTCACGGGTGTGCACGCTCATCAGACCGTCCCACATTTTACACTCGATCTCTCTCGAATGATTTCAGATGGCCAAGATATTTGGTGAAGATGTAGATTAGTGTGTTACGAGTCCAATGGTTCAAGTCCCATGTCATTTTTAGATCAAGAGGGCAAGATATGACCAAAATACTGAAGGATGTTCAATTTTCTCCAGCCACAGATGCACGATCGCGATTTTCCACTCGCCTACCAAAGTCACGATCGTGTTGAGAGGAAAGTCGCGATTGCGCTTTCTCACTTCCTCTCGCAAAGACACAATCCTTCTTCTCTTTAGATACTACAATTATTCTCTTATTCTTTTTCTTCATTTCTTAATTCCTCCATTTCCAATTCACCATTTAGACTTTCATTTCAGCTCCAAACATTCACTAACATATCAAAAACCATGAATCAACACAAGTAACAAAAACTTAATCTCATTCACGCATGTTCTACATTTTCCCTTCATTTTTCTGCATGCTTTCATCTTCTTCCAACACTTTCTTTTGATCTTAACTTTTCATTTTTTTAATCCTTCTTAAGGCACGACATTAACTTTTCCTTAACTCTAACTCATTTTTAGTCCATTTAAAAAACACTCAAATTGATCACGTATACACAGTGAAGGAAACAAAGCACACACATATATTTATATCAACTCTTCTCCAAAAATTTCTGCACTCATCTCATGCATGTTTTCATTAATCTTTCAACTCCAAAAATCATTTTAACATTATCTTTTAACATATTAATAATCGAATATGTAAATACAACACATATGGTATACCCAAAAATTTCCTCACTCACTCTTCAATAAATGTATATATATCACTATTTCATAACCATTTAACAGTGAGCTAACGTGATGCATGTTTCATCTCATATAACAAGAAAACCCATCAAAATGCTTACTTATTTAAAACTCCAACTCTTTAAAAATCATATGAGCCCTAGCTTTCCAATAATGCCCGATCATCATTAGTCGAGAGTTGCAGGGCTAGATATTTCGATTATAATGAAGAAGATAACAAAAAGAGGTAGCAAGCTAAAAATCAGAGCAAGGCTTGCTTTGTGAGGGTGATAAATCTCTTAAATGAATGAAGCTTCTAGAAGATGAAGGAAAATCTCGAAGAAGATGTTTTTTTTAAGACAAGAACAAATAGTAGCTGGATCTTTCAAGTTTAAAAGGACGTGTTTTTAAAAATTGGACACTTGTCTAAATTCTAAGGCTTTAACAAGTTTCTCAATTAACTAGTTCAATCTTATCTGATTTTTACTCCATTTTGTCTCTAAATTTTCAATATCATTTATCAAAAATCCCAAAGCCACCCATACCATTTTCCACTATCATTTGACTCTCATTTCTATTTCCATTCATCAATTTATTTGCCATTTAGTATTTTTCCTAGCCAATAACATTCAACATCTTTAGAATTTATTCCTAAAATTCACCAAAAATTTAAAATTAACAAATGCACTCGGCAAATAAATTTTCAACACACATAAACCACAATTCTTAATAAATTCACCTTTTACATATATATATATCAATCAATTGTACTCGGAATGTCAATGAATGCATGTTCAGTCATTTTAATGTGTGCAAAATTTTAAATTCACGTGCGTGTTAGCTAACAATATGCATGAGCCTGAAAATGCATTTTTCTTAATCTCTCATTGATCTCACATGTACTGTATTTTTGGGGTTCTAACCCTTAGTATAGGAATGAAATGCTACATTAGAGTAATTTTAATGTTACGCAACTAATCTGAAAAATTTGATCCAGTCAATTTGTTTGCATCCATGATACTCCTCAGGGACAAGTTTATATTCATTTTTTAAAAATTGTTTTGTAAAAAACAAAAACAAATTAGTTTATGTCGTAAAACCAAATAAATATGGAATTTAAAATTTTGGTTACTCCCATTATTTTAAACAAATTAATAGCCCTCACTATTAATTTGAGAAATTATCACATAATTTCCTAGTAGGCTAGGATCCTATTTTAATTTAATTAATATTGAGTTTCTTAATAAACCAATTAAATTAAAAAGTAGGTAGAAAATATTTTATCAATCACATCCTATGTGATTCCTAGATCCGTTAGGAGACAACTTTTTGCCAAAAACATATCTAATAATATATTCATAACCTTGCCCCTAAATTTATATGATCATGAGTTAACTCATCCAAATCATATAAATTTAGTTAAGTAAAACCCATAGTTATAAGGCTAAACATGTTCGAGTTAAAGCAACCTTGAGTTTACTCAATAAGTCTAACAATAAACAAAACTCTGGTTTAATCCTATAATAATGGAAGACATTCTTCATGTTCTAAATATGTACTTAATATTTTAATGAGGGATTTAAAATAAGGTCTTATTCTAAATAATATAATTTTATTATATTAATTTATTTGACATAATCTAATTATGAAAAATAAATTAAGCACTTGGCTTGATTTTTTTAAAAAATTAATTTAACTTAATTAATCAACTCTTGAAAAATTAAAATAAATAAAAGCAGCTGGTGCTGCAAGTGGCCAAGAGGCGCTATCTTTTGATACAGCTGGCGATATCGACTAGGAGACTGCGTCTCTTGGGGCCCACGCGTTAGGAGACGCAGTCTCCTGGCATGTGGGACGCATGCGTCTTCTTCTCCAGAATCCTTCGTATTTTTGTTTTTGTTTTTGTTTTCTTTTGTTTCATAACAAATCTCTAGTCTGCCTAGCCCCTTCGTTTGCTTTGCCTTTAGTCCACCGACTCTAGAGGTGTGAATAACACTAATATTTATATACATAAAACTCTAGAGAGAGAAATCTCTCCAGAGTGGTGGTGGTTCTCTAACCACCAGTGGCTAAATTTGCTTCCGGTGGTCCTGATCTTCGTCAGCCATGAAGCATAATAAAACTCATTAACCAAACATACATCAACATTTATTGAAGCAAGTTACCCAAGACACTCAAGTCTAAAAATCAATTATACAACTATCATAATAAGATAATCCACAGGCACACAAGTAATGTTCCATTTGGGATTCTCATGATTGGGTCAGTTCAATAAACTTATTTTCTAATAAGTATCCACATATTTGTTTAAATATCTCCATACTTTAATCTATTAGATCGATAACTTTCTTCATAAAAAAGATACAAATATGTGCTAGTCTAACCATTTTATTAATATCATGTCTTGATGAAACTATGATTAGGAACATTTTAGGAATAATACAAAATGCAATTCAAATTTTATAATTATAATCACAATATAATTTCTAATTGCATAACAATTATTTCAAGAATTTTATTTTTATGATTAATAATTAAAAATTAACAAATACACAAAGATAAAAACTACCTTTTATTAAATAAAAAATATTTATATAATTTTTTAAATATACACCAAAAAATTGGCTGCACCTATAAACCAACACCGATTACCTCGAACCATCTGATTCCAAGCCTTAGGTTGCCGCAATGTTACCTCATCCACCTCCATCTCTGTCATTGGATCATACTCTAGCTTCCTTTCCATTCTTAGATTCACGTGCAACCATCTCAGTCCCCGTCGGAGGATTAAAAGACCGGAGAAACTTTCTCTTTTATCGATTCGATAACTCCCTGGCCCCTAGAAGAGGTTCCTCACCCGCCGATGATACAGGTCCATCTTTATTCTAAACAGACCCTCCTTTGTTGCTTGATTGGTTCCCTAATCCCAAAACGTGCTGCTCGTTAGTCGCATTTTCTTTCCCCGACAGCCGTGTAACCGGTGTCATCTTTGTCTTCGTTGTCCGAATTGTTCACTTCCTCGCCATAGAAATTAGAGATGGTGTACGTTAGCTTATTCCGAGAGCATCCCTACAACGAGAACATATTACTAGATCCTTAATTGTGTGTGGGAAGAAGGAAATTTTTATTCAATAGAGAGATACAAATTTTAATATTATTATCATGATTAGTGGACTTGCATCGTTATAAGGTACATTTGGATCAAACAAACACAAGGTTTTAAGCAAACGCATGACGATGAACCATTGTAGCCATTCAAGCTGTTCCAAGGAACAGAAACACGTGGTCAGAAAAGCACGACACAAGCTGCATTGGCAATGGCATCACAAGGAAATGTCTCAAGAAGAGTTACTCACTTACAGGCTTATGAAATGAAAGTTGTACCAAATCTATGAAATATACTCCACGATTAGTTTCATCAGCGCAAACATAAGACGCAGTTGTAATTGAATATAAAGTACAGTCAAAATTTTATTCTCTACTGTTCTTTGACGGAACAGATCAAATTCAGGTGGTCAAGATAGTAAGTATCATGGGCTTGGATTTGGGCGAGCTCGGATTCATCCTATCCATGTCTTCCATAAGGCAGATGAAAAACCTTCGACCTTTTAAGTTGGAATTTTCTGCATTCAGAATCAATATCATAAAGTTAGCATACAGATTAACTTATTGACTGTTTTTTCAGTTCAAGTTTTGATCCAGTAACTTCACCAAGAACTAAGTCGACAAAGATATCAGCAAATGATGTACCTTTGTGGAACTCTGGTTAGAGGAAGAGCAGCATTCCTTGGTTTGGTTGTCGGAATTCATGTCAGAAATACCATTGGATGGCTCTGAAACACTCGATTGAGACATTGGGGGGACATAACACAGGCTTTCCAGCTGACGAGCAGCGGCAACTTGTGCTGAAGGGAGCTCCGGTGGATTGTACTCTAAATGGACTCCAAAAAGCATGTACCTGCTACCACCGTTTGTAGGAGCTACAGGAACTTCATTTACATCTTTCAGTTCCAAAACTCTGCAGTCCTGCGATCCAGAAGTGCAAGAGTTGATATTCTTAATTGACAAGTTTCTGCTTCTTGCATTATTTTCATGGATTCCGTAAGAGCTGTGTGTTGGACACCAACAAGTAGGAATATCCAGCCTTGCTATTTTTCCATCAGGAAACGATTCAGTGCTACCGGGACATAGAAAAAATGGACCGTCCATAGGAATGTGCGGCTGGTGTCTTGGTCCCGGTGATATGCGTGGAATATCAACATTTGGTGAGGAATTCAAACACGACATTGTTGGTGATTTAAGTTCACCCACTTCACTAACACCTCTGTCACTATCTTCTTGACCTTGCAAGACCTCCGAGTGACTTTGAGGTGCATCATTAACTGGCCTAGCTAATGGGCCTGGTAATGAAGGAAACATAGTTCAAGTCAAAGTGAGTACTTACTAGAAACACACGTTGATGATTGTTTTTAATTTCCTATGCAGCCACTATTGTTTATAAGAGAAGCACTGACCATCCTTGAACATGTTTTGAAACCCAGGTAGTGATAAGTTTAACGTCCTTCGCCTTTTAGATGGTTGTAGAAGGGAAGTGTTCTTTCCAGTACTCTCTATTGGCTCAATATTCCAAGGAAAAACTATCTCAGGGCACACAAATCCATTCGATTTGATATCCCATTTTACCTGAAAGAGATCATAAATTCTTAAAATAGATTGATTAGAAGTTATCATAATGATCTAAAAAGGTCCCAGGTCACAGAGGGAGTTTGCACCTTTAGACTTCTCCAATCTGAATTGGGCCACCGAATGGGATCAATGTCTTGAGTACCAACAATAGTGCCCTCAAATCTGCATATTATAATTGCAGCTCTTGTAATGGTGCTAGTGCAAGTTATGCTTTCTAAAAATGAACTCAATTGCAGTAATTATTACCTTTCCTGTACGCATTCGTCATTTTCAAACTGCATTCTAAATCTTGTGCCAATGGAGAGGTCAATCTCTTTCGATTGCATGTAACGATCGTAAGGAATGATAAATCCATAAGGATTTGTCCTGAAAGTGATACAACATGGTTCCTTGTTTAGAACTTAGCATTGCAGGCTGCTAAAATACTCAAGTTCTACGCATCAATAACACCAGAAAAATATTGAGATATTTTTCAAACTTTCACTAAATATATTTGAAACTTTATAGACATGCATTGCATTTACAATATTTGCTTCCATTATCTTTTTCTTTTTTAGGAAAAGGAACAATCCCCTGCTATTTTGTTTTTAATGATTGCATGCTTGTCAACAATACAACTTCCAACCTTAAAGAAAAGAATATGCACACACTTGATTTACCACTAAAAGACCTCTACTTAGAGGAGCAGCAGTACCACACACTTCCTTCCATGCCAGTAGGCATGTTCCCTTATGCGTCCCAATGAAACTTAAATGGTAAGATGTCCTAACAACGCAAGCAATTTACTATCTTAAAAGTGAAAGTTACTTCTAAAGACTATACCAAGGATGATAGAAGACCGTAAACGTAGTTTCTGTAGAAAGGGCATAATAAGCACTGGCAAGGATTCCATGTTGTATGCTTGGTCCAGATATGACATTTGTTGCCATATTGCTGTGCAGTTTCATTGCCCGTCGGATCCCGACATGCAGTTCTCCATTTTTTCCTCTATATAAAACATTTGTGATTATGCATCCAACAAAGAAAAGACACCTCTGAAACTGAATGTTGGGATGTTCTGATAGTTTATACTGTTTTACTCTGAATTGGAAGATGGACCGGATTCATGTAAGGAGAGAACACAAACACTCACTCACACACACACACACACACACACACACAGAGAGAGAGAGAGAGAGAGAGAGAGAGAACCTAAGCAAGATAAATGCATCCCCAGCAACAAGCTTTTTTGACGATACAAAAGTGCTCCATCCGCTTGTAAGGAGGTGCCTCTTTGGCTGACCTATAATACAAGCTACTCCAATTAGATTGAGAAGTAAAATGAAAAACTAGAAGCAAGTCCACTGGTATTTCATCTAACTCTTTCCTTCTTTCTTCAACACCATGTTAAGAAGATAGAAACTTGCATTGCCTCAAAAAAACAGTCATGAAGTACATAACGATCATGCTATGTTTAATCTTAGTAGTAAATGATTTTCCCTTGTGGATACTGCAGACATTATAAACAATGTTAAACATTTTGAGGTTTAAATTTCATTGGGATATACAGCAAGAGGAAAATCACCCCGAAAAATATGCCGAAAGTGCCATTCACACCCATGTAAGTCCTTTGCAATGAGGTCCTGGCTTGGGGGCAATCGAGTCATGTCCTGCACAAATGAAGTGGAAACAATCAGTATGCAAGATCCAAGTTAGAACATAAAATTTAAAGCACGTATGCAAGTAAGCATGCCTTAGAATCCCTTGGACTGTTGGTTACAGCCACTGGATTCGACAATTTATGCAGTCCTTTTATTAGACAACTATGAAAAAAATACAGGTATTTTTCTAATTTACCAAAAAAAAATACAGGTATTTAAGGTACATCCATCATGTTGTTGTGCAATGAATTAGGCAAAGAATATTAACCAAAGGTGGAAGGCACTCCTCAGCATGGCGCCTGGGAAAGGAGAATCCACCATGTGTGCTTGTATCAGAAGGGGTCAGCTTCTTACAAAAGGACTGCGTACAAGCAATCTGAGGTGAAGACTGGGAAGTTCTGTCATCTTGTGACCTCGGCTCTTTCGGCTGCAGAGAAACAACTCATAAGCTGTTCAAATTAATGAAACATAAATGAAGAATTGAATTAAGCCATCTGCGTAAGCCATGTCAATAAACAGGAAAAAAGGGCCCTGTATAATTGAGAATTATTAAGATACAATTAAGCAGCATCTCTGTAGCATACCTTAGCAACTGGGAGCAAAGTTATCTGTGCAAACACCTCGTCTGTTCCAGCATCAGCCTGAATATTGACAAATAATGATAAGAAATAGCACGTAAGCAAATTGTTCGAATGTCCGATAGAGGTTTCGAGTCCTGAGAAGCTCCATATATTTAAGAAATAGCAGTATGTAGAGAATTCAGGTGACCTATCGTTAATCTCCAACCAAAGGCCTACCTTTAACTGAACATAGATAACCTTGCAGAGGATTTTGGAAGGTAGGTCATAGGCGGGCATTTTCATTGTACCGTCTTGATCAGTATATGCCTCAATCTACAAGAGAAAGTGTCACTAAATTAAACTCAAACGTATTCCTAACCGCAGTAACGCCAAATGTTTGTTGGCACAAAAATTAGATATTTGTAGTGCTGTTTCAGGCGGGTAAATTATTACCATCCTAATCCATGTAAAAGAAAAGGGGAGTAGCTTCGATTCAATTGAAAAAACGAAGACTTCAAACCCAGCTTACAAGATATTGTAGGATACGAAGAGTTACTGGACTAGTAATCCAATGGTGAAGTTTCCTAATATGGTAAAACATTACAAAAACATAATAAGGGACAGAACCTGTTCCATATGGCCTTGGGGGAAGTAGAAAACCAACTCTCCCGCTCCCGGAATGTAAACCTGAGAGCCCGCGCAAGCACGCCATAGCTCAACGTATAGATCGTCTATGTTCCCTGAGACAAATTTCCCAAAATCCCATAAACCAAGAACAGGAAGAGATTGCAATGATTACCTCTGCGATTGAATTAGGGAAAAAATATCCATTCTAGATTAAAAAATTACACAAATATCAATCACGATGGAAGATGTAAATACAAAATAAATAAACTCCAGGTTTATTGAACTTAACTATGAACTTGCCTGGAGATAAAACATAACAAAAGCGGATCAAATTAAACAGACAGACAAGTACAGAAATAAAGCTTGATTTTACCTCGGCTGTTGTCAGGAGACTCCGAGCGATTGTTAACAAGTTCTCTGGTTTTATCACCAACCGTGCTCGTTGATCCCTCTACTTTCTTACCTAATACACCGTTCTTACCCATACTCTCTCTTTATAGTTAAACACAAAAGCCCCCGCTCTCTTTTCCTCTCCACAGTCTGATACTTCGAATGTATAAGAGACGGGATATGGTAGGTGTAGTTTGTGAACTTAACAACCACCAGCAAAAGGACAGAGAACCTCTTCAAAAATCAGGTGATCATGGCACATACACCCCACAGAACGCGCAATGCGACAGAACTACTCAAACTTCCACGCACGTCCAACACGCCAACCCAGTATCATTCTATCTCCGTGACAAAATCCCATAGTCACTTCTTTTACACGGGTTGGTTCCTTGCAAAACCGAAACGTAACGAAGGGACATCGTAACAATGGGGAGGAGGGACGTGGCAGAGGCGACGGTGCTGGTGTGTGATACTGAGTGTTTTGGCCCAAACTAAACTACTAAACTCATCGCCACCTTTCTCCCTCTTTGTTTCAGAGGTTTGTAGACAGTGGGTAGGAGGCAACGTGCAGCATCCAGTATTTGTTGATAATGTGGCCGATTATCTCTATGCGGCTTTACTTTCCCTCACTCTGCGAACTTTCATCTCTTTTTTGTCTTTCACTCTCCATATTCTTATGTCCTTTCAAGGCATCAACTATGGAGCTGTCCGCCCTTTGGTTTTTTTTTTATGCCTACGTCATCCCCTCCCATCACAAGGTCACTTCACTCCTAGCTTAGGAGAGGTCCGCCTAATTGTCTTTTGATGTGGTTCTGTTGCCATCGCTCTAGCTGTATATTCCACACGATTAAACATTTTCTTTTGTTAATTAATATATAAAATTTTAAATTACATATTACATGCAATTACAAATTTGTAATAATTTCAATAAATAAAATTCTGATTAAGACATCCCAAAACTTAATTAGAGGATAATTATATGTAGTGACGGAGCCAGAATTTTATAATAGAAGGGTCTAAATATTTAATTTTTTAAAATTTTGAGGGGTTCAATACACTACTAACCCTCAAATAACTTCATCTTTATATATGTATATATATAATATTTAATTTTTTAAAATTTTAGTGAACCCAGTGTACCACTAGGTCCCATTTAGCTACGTCCCTGATTATATGTGTAGACAACATAATATTTATAATTATTAATTTTAGCATTTGCACTTACGTAATTTAGAAACAACTTCTTAATTAGTTAATAATAAGGTTGTGTATTGTTAAACTTTATCAGACCTTACACACGTTAGCAAAATTTTTACTGTATGTTATTATTATTATTATTATTATACGTACTATCTAGTATATTATTTAAAAACCTAATGAGAAGCTAATTAAGGAATAAATTAGTTTGGCACCTAAAGTTCCATGACATGACTTCAATGGTAATGATTTGGATGAAGTATCTTCTTCAATGGACTCTGGATTTTGTAAACTAATTCCGTACTTTGTCTGAAATGGCGGTATTTATCCAACAAAAACAAACGATACCTATTTGTTATTACAAAATTAACACTTGATGCCTCATTATTTTCAATCCAAACTGAATTTTGTATTGCCGAGGATGTAATTCGCTGGTTATTTAAGTTAAGAGTTAGCAAAAGTGGGAGAGGAAAAAAAACCATAATCGAATTCATGTAGTATGAAATATCTTGTGGTGAATAATTATATTTATGTAAGAAAGTTAATAAAAGAAAACGGTGCTGTCGAGTGTCGAGGCCCACTATGGTGTATTCAGTGTCGTGTAGGAAAGATTGGTTATAGGACAAATCAACGCCCAATTTCCAGCCCCCAGCTGGCTAACCTGAAAACTACCCGTTGCTTTGTCCGTTAATGTTTCAGTTTAAAGTGTCAAATGTTTCTTTTGTTTCACAACATGGAATTTCCTCTATGTGAATTCCAGTCATTTATTGATCTTTTTAAACTATAAACTCATAATTATTATTTTTAAATATACGTTACATAAAATATAAAAATAAATAATAATTCATCAATTACATGCTTTAAATAAAGGATTAGGTTAAAAGTATAATTTTAACTTAATAATTTTGCTAAAATATAAGTTAGATCATAACATTTTGAAGTAATTAGATCATACCCAATAGTCTTCCTCTCGAAAAATATAAGTTAGATGATAAAATTTTAGATCATACCCAATAGCCTTCCTCTCGACATAGGTGCTCCTCTTCTTTTTTTTTTTGGTTACAATGAAGAGAAATTAAAATTATCGGATAAAAGAAATACCACAGACATCAGTCTATACAATCAAGGAGAGGGCGTCAGGAATATCCTCTCAAACCTGAAAATGAAAAGCAATGTTATGACCTAATTTAGCCAAACAATCTGCTGCAAAATTACCTTCACGAAACACATGTCTAATAGAGCAACTCCAATTCTTAGCAAGTAAGACTTGAATATCCACAACCAAAACAGACAGGGGATGTGAAAAGATAACACCACAAGTCACCATCCGCACCGTCTCCATGCTATCAGATTCTACAATAACCTGTCGAAACCCGTTATCCCACGCAAAAATCAAACCATCTTGAATGGACCAAAGCTCCCCTACTAAGATAGTGATCCTAGTGTTATAGCGTATTGTTAGGACCCGATCTTGGAACCGGACCCTAACCGGAAAAGCGAAAAAACGAAGCGAAAGTATCGAAAGTGAAAACGAACGGAGGACAAAAAGCGAAACAAATAACAAATCGGAATCAAAAGCGAAGGCCCGAAACAAAACGAATAACAAAGAACGGATTTACAAAATTTCGAAACGAAGAAACCAGAACAATTTCAATCACACTCAGAATCCGAAACAAAGCGGACGAAAGCGAAAGAAGCGAAATCGAATCGAATACAAGGTCAAATTGAATTGGCTCGGAAACAAACCAAATAAACGATGCAATCGAACTGAAAAATAAATTCCGACATCCGATAACATACACT
>JANVCL010000009.1:16478620-16489336 GCA_026546855.1 Erythroxylum incrassatum | reverse complement strand
TTCATTAAATCATGATTTGCTTAGGACATTTTTCACATCATAAAATTGAAGGAATTTGCTAAAACTTCCTTCTTGAGAAATGTTCCTCATTGTCTCAATTTCATAACACCCCAAAATCATTTAATTCGGTTTACTACTCTAAAAGTTACACCTCAAACATTTCAGACTATTCTTATGCTAAAATATTTTCCAGCTCACTTTGATTAAATCAATCTTTTCCAGATTAATCTCAAAAATCATATTTTCCCAAGAAGACGTAGATAATTGTCTTAGAAATCCAACGCTTCGAAAACTAAGTCAATCGGATGTCGGATGGAGAAATTATAAGCAAAAGATTGCAAAAGGGTCGGATTACAAACAAAATAACAGAACTTCATATATATATAACCGAATTTTTCCAAAAATCATAACTCCACATTCGATGGTCCAAAATTTCCTTACTTTACATCAATGGAAAGATCAAAACATAATCTAAAACCTTTCATGAAACACTTAAAAGCAAAATCAATCTCTAACTAGGTCAATTTCTCAATCAAGATTTCTGCCCTAATAAAAATCACCTAAACAATATCTAAACTTTCAAATTTCACATCTTCCAATTTCCACAATAAAAAATAACATATTATAAATCATTTTAAAGCTATGCAATTCCTCTATAACTTTCTTGTAGACCACTTACTCCAATTCAGACCATATCAGTACGGTGATTGGCCTCAAAACACAGTACATGCAAACTTACCCAATGAACATTTTCAAAACAAAGCAAAAATACTACTTAAATTCGAATGATCATAACTTTCACTCCTGACATCGAAAACTGTCATACTTCATGGCGACAGAAAGCTTTCAACAGAAGCTAAAATTTTCATGAAGATCATTTTCTCAAATTTTGCCTAAATCAAAAAGTCAACTTTTATCTCAAAAAAGTCAAACTTTCCAATTCTTTAGATTTTCACACTTTCACTATTTATTTCTTGCTTTTCGATACCATTCAAAACAATGTATTCACTATCAACTTCATTTAAACTTAAAACACCATTTTAGGCCATAAGTAATCATAAACATATTTCACCTATCTTAATCTCATATAACAATTCACACTCTGAATTTTTTTTCTTTGCACATGAATGATTCACCACAATTCCTCATTTAATGTCAATTTACACTTCGTATTGGATTGAAGATACTATTTGAGTGAAAAAAGAATTGACTCTTAATCCAAATTCAAATATTTAAATGGAAGAGCAATCTCAATAATAATTAAAGTTGAGTCAAGGAGATTTGAGGTAATAAAAAAATTTTATTTTGCAGATTGAGATCAGATTATGGAAATTAAGTGAAATATAGAAAAAGTCTAGCGAGATCTTAGGTGTGGGCATACTGTGTGAAAACTGCAATTTTCATACTTTGAATATACAAGAGGAAAACGTGTTAAAAAGTGGCTCAAAACTTTATCTTAGCCAAATCTAGGTGAAAATCAATAGAGTTATGATTTGGTGACCAAAGAATCATGACTACAAGATTTTCACATGGGTTTTAAAGGCTATAAATAGAGCCAAGGTGTGAAGGAGCAAATCATCCATTTTCCAACTACATTTTCTAGCTTCTCAAAGTTCTCTTATTTTCTCTTTTCTTTAATCAACATTAGAGTAGTTTCTCTTCAACTTTTAATGTTAAGAATGGCCATTATTGACTAAGTCTTTTATTCTTAGTTGAAGGAAGTGGATGCCCTTTTAGAACTTTCAAGATTGAGAGGCAATTGGGTCTTATAATGAAGTATTTCATTTACTCATATATTGAATTTCTTTTCTATTCTTTTATTCTATAATTATTTTTAATTAATGTCTAATGTGTGTGATTAGTTTGTTGATTAGAATAATCATTTGTTAGGCTAATGTTTGACTATGTAAAAGTTCAAGTCTTTTAATTATTATAGCAACTAGGAACTTTAATTTGTTATGTCAAAAAGTGTTTCTCTTAGGAAAAAGCATTCAACTAGATCAATGCAACTGAAGATGTTGAGTTGTCTTGCTTCGTTGGTCTTTTATTTCTTTAAAGCTATTGTTTAATTAAATTTTGGATCGTATCTAAGGTTGTTAAGTAATAAGAGTTAATTGAATTATGTATTTTCGATTGATTAATCTTAAGGAAAGACGAATATTTAGTATTATAATGAATATATGATTAATGAAATAATTATTTTGTGTCAATGATCAATCTTAGTTCCAAAGGGTTAAAATAATCATAAACCAAGGTTTGTTTTTATTGAAAACTCTCATTTTGTTACTTCCTTTATTTTCTTTATTAAAAAATTTACAACCCTATTTTATAAATTATTTACTTTCATAACAAATGAGCTAGAATTTTTCGTGCGATAAACTCTTACTTCCCTATATTATGTTTGTTTAATTGTAGGAATCTAGGAATTAATTTGGGATACCTGAGACAGTTCCACCAAATTTTTGCACTAATGATAGGGAATTTCTAAGATTACATGTTGGAAATGAGATCTTTGAAAGGAGCATATTTACAATATAATATGAAGATCGAAAACATTGAAAAAAAGCTAAGGAAAGAAACAAAAATTCAAAAATAACATACCTTTATAATTGGTGAAACGGAGGAAACTATGGTTAACAACCCCTATAAGAACTCGTCGAACCAGATTTGAACTAACAACCTCATCACATAATTTTTCCTAATTTTGATGCAAAATCTACTTTTGAATTAAAATATGGGTTAATTCATTTGTTGCCAACTTTTTGTGGTACTGCAGGTGAGGATCCATATAAGCATCTTCCAGTATTTAATGTCATATGCATAGGATGAAACCTAATGGTATCAAATCAAATTGTGGGCTTTCCTATTCTCTTTAAAAGATAGTACCCAAGATTGGTTAGACTATTTTCTATTCGACAGTGTCACCATATGGAATGAAATGAATAAGCAATTTTTGGAGAAATTCTTTCCAATTTCAAGAGTCACTAGCATTTAAGAGGAAAATTGTGGCATTTGATAGCATATTCAAGAGTTATTGTATGAGTATCAGAAGCATTTTAAAAAGCTATGTTTTAGTTGTCTACACCATCAAATTATCGAACAACTTATGATTTAGTATTTTTATGAAGGACTATTATCTACTAAAAAGAGTATCATCGACAATGCTATTGGAGAAGCACTTATTGACAAAACCCTAGAGGAGGTACACATGTTGATCATTAATATGACATCCAACTCCCAATAGTTTATTGCCAAGAAAGACTATTCAAATTAATGAGTTAACAAGGTAAACATTTCTTCTCTTAGAAAATGTATAGATGATCTTATTGCATTTGTTCGTCAATTGGCTATAGGCAAAATGAAAGCATCAAAGGTATATGGGATTTGTTCAATTATAAGGTATGTAATTGATATGTGTCTGACACTTTAAGATGGCTCTACAGAGTAAGTTAATATGACAGATTTTTGGGACAACCTCAACAACATTATAATCCATTTTCAAACACAAATAACCCTAGTTGGAGAAACCATCCAAACTTGAGGTGGGGAGATGGACAAATAAGCCTATCAGCTACATATAATTTGCCATATAAGCCTTCTTTTCAATCCAATTGTCCAAGACAACTATCACTTCTAACTCAAGCTTCAAATTCAGGTACATCTTTTAAATAAATAGTTAAAAACTTGGTTAGTAACACTTTAAAATTTCAACAAGAAACTTAGTCAAGTATAAAAAATTTAGAGACTTAAACAGGACAAATGGTGGTTTCTATTAATGGTATAAAAGCCTAAAACAACATAAAACTACCATCCCAAATAGTGATGAATCCTAGAGAAAATGTAAGTGCCACAATGTTAAGAAGTGGAAAGGAGGTAGGGTAAAAAATAAGATGCAATCTGCACCAAAATAGATCAAACGGTGCTAAAAAAATCAATTTCTAGCACCTGATTTAGCTAATCCAAAATCTAAGGACAATTCATATACTCCTCCCTTAGCTATACCTCCTCCTTTTTTGGAAGCATTAAAAGATAACTCAAGATAGGAGAGTAATGTTGATTTATATGGGACATTCAAAAAATGTGAAGTGAATATTTCTCTTTTCGATGTGAATAAACAAATACCTAGACAAGTTAAATTATTAAAGGAACTTTGTACAATGAAAAAAAGCAAAAGTAAGAAAGAATTGAACAAATTAAAGTGAATGAAAATGTTTTAGTAATTATTCAAAAAAATCTTTAACAGAAGTGCAAAGATTCAGGTATATTTTTCATCCCTTTGAGCTAATTATGTTAAATAAAAGTGATTTTAGGAGGCACCCTAAGTTTATCTTTCATTATACTTAATTTAATTCATATTTGGATTTTTATAATTTTGTTGGTTTTAATTGCCGTTAAGAATAAAAGAAGCAAAAAATTAGGGAAAATTGAGGGAAAAAAGATTTGTAGATATTATTAACAGACACGCCCATGTGGAACTCTATACTATTGTGTAGGTACTAGACATGGCCATGTTTGAGGGTCGTGTACCTAATTGTGGATGTGTGGAATTGGAGGACCTACCTCGCTAAGATACATGGTCATATGAGATGTGACACCCTGTGTAAGTAACCACACATACTCATGTAGTCTACTTTTATACCTAACTATAAACATGTGAAGATGAAGGGGTTAATTCATAAAGATACATGACTATGTGATATTTAGACACGCTCGTGTAAGCATATGTTAACGTTATTACATATTTCCATACTGAAGAAATATAAAGATGGAGGAGTCTTCTTAAGTTATAAAAAGAAGACTTATTTACCTATGTTAGATATCCCAAAATTGCCTATCTTTTCTTAAGGCAAAATTTCCCTCTCTCTTTTTGTAATATTTCACCTGTATTATTTTCTAAAAATAGTGAAATATTAATTTAGTAGTGTTTGAGGAAGTAGGCATATTTGGCTTAATCTCGTTAAATTTTGGTGTTCTTTATTTGTCTATTTAATAGTTATTTTCAGGTATAGTTGTCGTGAATTATTATGCTGTTAAATTACACGTCTAAGAAAATTTTGTCTAAGAGGTTAGGTTTTAAGTGAGACCGTTTGTGACCTCTCTAGTCTTTCCAGGGAATTTACCTGGTGTGATTTTTAGTATAGTCATTCACACTCTATTTACCTAGGCAATAGTGCTAAAGGTGAATTTGTTATTATTGGTAGAAATTAACCCAAGTGTTTGCAACAATTGGTATCAGAGCCAAGGTTTTTTCTTAGTATGCTCTGTGGTTGCAGCGTGGTCTGATCTTCCACATCAGAAAAGATTTTTCCTTGGGCTATTGGCATTCTGCATTGACAGTTATTGAATAAAAATTGTAGCAAAGATGACAGAAATTAAAGATACGACCGCATTAGCAGCTTTTACCTCGTTCGTTCTAATAAGGATTGCTGTGACAAATGCAAGATTTGCGATAGAGATTTTTGAAGGCACGAGTCATTTTGACATTTGGCAAAGTGAGGTTCAAGACACCCTTTTTCAATAAGGTCTTGACATTGCCATTGAAGAAAAGAAACCAGATGATGCTGAGGGGAAAGATTAGAAGACTATAAATTGTTTAGCATGTGGTACAATTCGATTGTGTCTTTCCAGAGAGCAAAAGTATGCTTTCTCGAAAGAAACTTCTATATTTAAATGGTGGAATGCGTTGGAGGAAAAATTCTTGAAGAAAAGCAATCAAAATAAGATTCATATGAGGAAAAGACTGTTTCATTTCTCTTATGTTCTGGGTACCACTATAAATGATCACATCACTAGTTTTAATCAATTAGTTACTGATTTAATGAATTTGGATGTGACATTTGAAGGTGAAGATTTGGCTTTGATGTTGCCAATATCCCTTTCTGAGGAGTTTCAGTTTCTTGAAACTACTATACTTTATGGAAAAAGTTGTTGCATCTCTTAGTGAAGTTATAGCTACTTTGTATAGTTATGAATTGAAAAGGAAGACAAAGGAAGAATATACAAATGGAGCAGCAGAAGATTTAGTGGTTAAAAGCCATTTGCAGAGCCAGATTAAAGGAAAGAAAGAGATATTGAAGTTGAGCCCCAAATTGAGCAAAGATGAATGTGGCTTTTGTCGCTAAAAAGAGCACTGAAAAAGGATTGTCCAAAACTAAAGAATAAAAAAACATGATAAGGGAAAACCTATTGCAAATTTGAATGTTGCTAAGTGTGAAGATGTAAACTCAAATATTTCATTGGTTGTTACATCCTTAATTAGCCCTTCTAGTCTATGGTTGCTAGATTCAGGTTGTAGCCATCATATGTGTCCCAATCAGCATTAGTTCTCTAATTTTAGAGAGCTAAAAGGTGGAGTCATCTATACAACAAATGACAATCCCTGCACCACAAATGGGATTGGTTCAATTTTCTTAAGGAATCATAATTAAACAACCAGGACTTTGGCAGATGTTAGATACATGCCAAGTTTGACAAAGAATCTCATTTCTGTGGGAGACTTATAATCAAAGGGCTATATTGTAACTGCAGTAATCAAAGTCATCTCGGTGCACTTGTGGTAATGAAGGAATTCGAAGAAATAATAACCTATATTATTACCAAGGTAATGCAGTTATTGGAACAACAACAGTAGCTTCTAATGATGATCAAGAGCTAGAAGTAGTCAGGTTGCGTCATATGCACTTGGCATATGTAGGTGAAAAATCCTTAAAGATATTAGTAAATCAAGGATTATTGAAAGGAGTTCAAGCTTACAAATTAGACTTATGTGAGCATTGTGTCAAAGGGAAGCAGACAATAGTAAAATTCAACATTGTAATTTATGATATGAAGGGTATTTTGGATTATGTTCACTCTGATGTGTGGGGATCTTCCAAAATAGCTTCTTTGGAAGGAAAACACTATTATGTGACCTTTGTTGATGATTTTTCTCGGAAAGTACAAGTCTATACTATGAAGTTTAAGGATGAAGTACTGGAGTTTTCCTCAAACGGAAGAAGGCAGAAGGATCAATCATCTCTGTACAAATAATGATGGGGGTAGAAGAGTGATCCATTTTAAAAATTCTACGAAGATGAAGGTATTGTTAGACACTTCACAGTCAGGTATACACCATAATAAAATGGGATGGCAAAATGTATTAACTAGACATTGCTGGAGAAAGTTTGGTGTATGTTGTCCAATGCTAGTTTGACCAGAGACTTTTGGGTTGATGTTGTTACATATGCATACCATCTCATCAATCCCTTCCATCAACTGCTATTGGTGGTAAAACACCTTTGGAAAACCTGCTACAGATTATGATTCCTTACATATGTTTGGTTCCACTGCATAGTATCATGTTAAGGAGTCAAAGTTGGATCCACGTGCAAAGAAAGCAATTTTCATGGGGATCACCTCTGGTGTGAAAGGATATTATCTTTGGTGCCCCAAGTCAAAGAAAATAATTTTCAATAGGGATGTTACCTTTGATGAATCTACCATGTTAAGAAAGGTGACAACTAAAAATATTAAGCTGATATATTATATCAATTTTGAAGGAAGAATTATTACCCCAACAAATGATGAAGCAGACGCAAAAACTCCTATAGTAGAAGAGAAGCTAGATGAAGAAGAGGTTCCAACCTAAGAATCTCCATGGTAACAATTACCAATTGCATTGAGAAAGCTAAAAAGGAACATTCAAGTACTTGCTCATTATGTTAATATGGTGGCTTATGCATCTCCAATTGAAATTGATGACATTCCTACCACTTATAAGGAAGCAGACCGAAGTTTAGAAGAAAATAAGTGGAGGATAGCTTTGAACGAAGAAATACATTCTTTTTATAAGAATCAGACATGGAAGCTAGTTTGTCTCCCAAAGGGAAAGAAGACAATTGGATACAAATGGGTATATGCAAAGAAAGATAGCTTTCCTGACAAGAATAATGCTCGTTGCAAAGCAAGGCTAGTGGCAAAAGGCTATGCTCAGACGGAGGGAGTTGATTATAATGAAGTTTTTTCTCTAGCTGTAAAACATTCCTCCATTAGAATTTTGTTGGCTTTGGTAGCACAGTTTGATATGGTACTAGTTCAATTGGATGTGAAAATGTGTTTACATGGAGACTTAGAGGAGGAAATCTATACGACTTAGCTCGAAGGTTTTAAAGTTGCTGGAAAAGAGAATATGGTGTGTAAGCTTGAAAATTTTTGTACAGATTAAAGCAATCCTCAAGGAAATGGTACAAACGATTTGACAAGTTTATGATGGGTCAAAAGTACACAAGAAGCAAATGGGTCAAAAGTACACAAGAAGCAAATATGATCATTGTGAGTATTTTCGCAAGCTACAAGATGGATCTTACATCTATCTTCTCCTGTATGTTGACAATCTGCTAATAGTTTTAAAGAAACTAAGAGAAATTGAGAGATTGAAGATTTAATTGAATCAAGTGTTTGAAATGAAGGATCTAGGTGAAGTTAAGAAGATTCTTGACATAGAGATAAACAAAGATAAGGAATTAGGGAGACTTTTTTTGACTCATAAACAATATCTAAGAATGGTACTAAAATGTTTTATCTTGAATGAAAAGTCAAAGTCTATCAGTACTCTGCTTGCTCCTCATTTCAAGCTCAGTGCGTCTTTGTCTCTAAAGAATGATGCAAAACGGGAATACATGTCAAAAGTACCATATGCAAATGTTATTGGTAGCTTAATGTATGCTATGGTATATACAAGGCTTGACATTTCACAAGTAGTAAGGGTTGTGAGTAGGTATACACATGATCCTAGAAAGGAACATTGGCAAGTTGTGAAATGGATTCTACGGTACATTTTGAACACCATAGATATTGGTTTGGTATTTCAGTGGTATAAGCAAGACGGTCAATATGTACTTAGATATTTTGATTTTGACTATGCCAGTGATTTGGACTTGCATCAATCAACTACTGGATATGTGTTTACTCTTGCGAAGGAACAAGTTAGTTAGAGGTCTACTTATAGTCAACAGTTGCTTTATCGACTATAGAGGTAGAGTATATAGCAGCTAAAGAGGCTATAAAGGAGGCAATTTGGCTTCAAGAATTGCTTGGTGAATTAGGGTTCGACAAAAGCACATTAAAGTGCATTATGATATTCAGAATGTTATCTTTTGAACTAAGAACCAAGTTTACCATGCAATGACAAATCACATTGATGTTCGTTATCATTTTGTACGAGATGTTCTGGAAGAAGGTGGAATAATAATCCAAAAGATTAATACCACTGAGAATCCTGCTGATATGTTAACAAAGGTGGTGATTGCAGTCAAGTTCTAACATTGTTTAGACTTGATCATTATTGCTAAAAATTGAAGATCAACACTGTGAAGCGCATTTGAAGACATTACTAAAGATGAGTTTTGTGAGAGATTTGAAGATGTGAAATATGTCAAGGTGAAGAATTGCTAAAGTTATGACATATTCCCATACTAAAGAAATATAAAGATGGAGGAGTCTGCTTAAGTTATAAAAAGAAGACTCCTTCACCTATATTAGATATCCCAAAATTACTCCTTCACCTATATTAGATATCCCAAAATTGCCTATGTTTTCTTAAGGAAAAAATTCCCTCTCGCTTTTTATAATATTTCACCTATATTATTTTATGAAAATAGTGAAATATTAATTTAGTAGTGTTTGAGGAAGTAGGTATAATTGACTGAATCTCGTTAAATTATGGTGTTCTTTATTTGTCTATTTAATAGTTATTATCGGGTATTGTTGTCGTAAATTATCGTGTTATTAAATTCGTGTCTAGGAAAATTCTGTCTAGGAGATTGAGTTTTAAGTGGGACCGTTTGTGACCCCTCCAGTCTTTCCTAAAAATTTACCAGGGGTGATTTTTCAATACAATCGTTCATACCATATTCACCTAATCAATATTGCTAAAGGTGAATTTATTATTATTGGTGAAAATTAACTCTAGTTTCTGTAACAACATAGACATGACTATATACACGATTGCATTTAGCCTAAAACTCTAAGGTCCCCTTTTTCACACTTGCCATTTAAACCATGCCTCATCAAGTCATTAGCATCACCTAGCAGTTGTAGCAGACCTAACTACTATGCAATCTTGCTAAATTCCCCATCCAAAACAAAAAAAAGATATGACAATTTTTTTCTTTTCTTTTTCATTTCTTGCTTTTTCCTTTTTTTGTGCTTTATTGTTAAAGATTCATGGCAATGTTTTAAATAGGTTTAAGGGTGGGGATATTTTTCCTTGTTTTGATTTGATAAAATTTGAACAATTTTAGGATGTTTGAGTACTTTCTTTTAATTTCTTGTTTGTGGGTAATGCTTTTGGAAGTTGATGAAATAAGATTTGTTAAAGAAACTTTTGCTAAACCATTTTGAATGAATTGGATTGTATGTGTGAATTAAGACTAAAATTGATTAAGGTGAAGGCTAAACTCTTTAACAAGGTGAAATAACTAAGTTATGCATTTAGAAAAACAGAGATAATTAATTAATGAAGTATTGAATTAGGATTAGGTGAATTGTTTGAAACTTGTGAGCATTTGAGCGTTCAAGGATTGAAACATCTCATAGCTATCTATTTTCTTTTAGTGTATAATTCTCTTTCATTTGGATACCTCTAGAACTCAAATTGAACCAATTTGAATTGTTATGATATATGAGACTTAAATATGAGAAAGGCCTTCCTATTTTAGCCATTTAACTTAAAAAGCC
>JANVCL010000009.1:16460794-16472196 GCA_026546855.1 Erythroxylum incrassatum | reverse complement strand
TCAAAAACATCATCAGAAATGCTACAACTGACATAATCCTTCATCCAAATTGGTGATCTCCTCTGCCTTGAACTCATGCGGAGTTTTTGAGTTGTCATAAAAACAGTATGTACATCTTCTTCCATGTCTCCAACCATTTCTGGTTCATGTGCAGCATGTCCACCAACTACATCAGTGGATACTGTAGGGACAATGCTAGTGTCATCATCTTCTGCATTATCAACAGAGTCAGCAGAGGGATGTGCCTCTAATACAACATAATCAGGATCCGGTAAACTTAAATTCAAATTTGAAATGGCAGAAATATGATTGTTATTCTTGTCAGGTTCAGCAAAAGGAAACACCCTTTCATAGAATATCACATCCCGTGAACTAAACATCAAATGAGTATCCAAATCATAAACCTTATAGGCTTTCTGATCAGAAGCATAACCCACCATAATACACCTCTGTGCTCTTGCCTCAAATTTACCTTTCCTTGGAGTGGTATTCGTGGCATAACAAAGGCAACCAAAGGCCTTCAACCGCCCATAATCTGGTAATCTGTGAAATAACATCTTAAAAGGAGTCTTCCAATCATGAACAGAAGAAAAATCAATTAATAATGTAAGCAGCAGTCAAGATTGTTTCCCCCCAAAAACATTTAGATATATGTGCTTGAAACATCAGCGGTCTAGCAACCTGTAACAGATGTTTGTGCTTTCACTCAACCACTCCATTATATTGAGGAGTATAGGAACATGTTCTCTGATGAAGAATTCCCTTATCAGTAAAGAAAACAATAGTGGTTAACAAACTCTATCCCATTGTCTGACTGCACCTTCTCGACCTTGTGAACCAACTGATTCTCTACCATATTAATAAAGTTGTGCAGGGCATTAGGTGCTTGAGACTTGTAATTCAATAGAATATTCCAAGTCACCCTGCTAAAGTCATCAACAATAGTCAGAACATAATGACAATAAGTAAAACTTGCCTGTTTGTATGGACCCCAAAGATCAATATGTAAAAGCTCCAGTACATGGGTGGCACTTCCATCAGCCACTGAGAAGGGTAGACGATGTTGTTTTGCCAAATGACATGCATTACATGGATCATTCAAGTCTTTAATATTAAGACAACCTATATGTTGTAACACCTTTAAAGAAGCATGCCCAAAGTTTATGATTTACACAAAGTTTCAGATAGCTACGGATTACAGTGGAATCAAAGGATTTGGATGTGAGGATATACAATATTCCCACTACAGCTCCCACATCAATGAGTTTATTACTCTTCAGGTCCTATATGAGACAATGGGAAGGAAAGAAAGTGAAATAAGTATCAGTACTATCAGCAAGTTTCTGAATTGATAGTAAGTTGAACTTAAATGTAGGAAGGTATAAGACATGGTTCAGAATGAGGTTGGGATGTAACACAACACACTAGCATGAGTAGCTATCTGAGTGCTAGAATCAGGCAACTACACTAGCACACTATGTTTAAGTGGTCTACGGTATTTCATGATCACATCATCACAGCACATGTGATTAGACGCCCCTGTATCAATGATCCAAAATGTTGCTACCAGAAATGCTCAATGCATGTAGTGTTGTGTTTATAGAACTAGCATTACCTATAAAATAAAATTTGAGAACTCCTTTCCTACTCCTCTAGTTTTTGGCATCTTCCCACTTACAAGTTTAGCCAATTCCTACTGCATAATCTGCATTTGCACCATCAACTATCCAAGTTCTCTACCTTCAGAAGGAGGTTATGCATCAAAGGATGTCTCAGCGATTTCAGCAACCATGTTAGCATTTGCTTTCTTATAACCAGAACCTTTCTTCTTCTTCAATTCTTCATACCATTTAGGATACCTATGAAGCTTAAAACAAGTCTCCTTGGTGTGTCCCACACTGTGACAATGATCACACTGTTTATCAGAATTCTTTCCAGAGTCCTTCCTGTTACCAGCTTTATCATCCCCTTTGGAGCCAGAAGCCTTAGCAAGTAAAGCTACATCCGAATTTTCAGTAAAAAAACTCAGATTTACTGCTCTTTGACTTTCCACCCTCAAGACCATACTATAAGTTCGGTCAATATCTGGTGCTAGATCCAGATTCAAGATTTAGCTTCGAACATTATCAAAAGACCTGTTCAAGCCCATCAGAAATTGGAGCAACTTGGATGCATCCGCCCTCTCCTTAAGCTTCTCAGTCATTGTTGCACAACAAGAACATCCAGTACAACCAAACCCAGGTAAAGGCATGAGTCTATCGAACTCATCCCAACACTGATTGAGTTTACTAAAATATTAAGTTACCGAATTGTTACCTTGCTTAGTAGATAACATCTCCCGCCGCACTTGATACATTTGTGGGGTATTACTAACTCCAAACCTTTTCTCCAACACTTCCCACAGATGCTTGGTGCTAGGTGAATAGATAAGGCTATCACCCAAATCCTTAAAAATGAAATTACGAAGCCAGGACTTAATCATTGAGTCAACTTTCTTCCACTTCCTATACCGAGTCAGACTTGTGAGTGGTTCCAGTGTGTCGTCGATGAAACAAAGCTTGTCTTTAGCTTCAAGAGCAATTTTAATGGCTGTGCTCCAGCTAAAATAGTTCGACCCAGTCAATGGCGTAAGTACCAACGTCATTCCTGGATGATCAGACGGTTGTAACATATATGGATCGGCTTCTATACAGACATCATGTCGAGAACGAACTTCGATACGATCAACCATGGATGAGCTGAAATACTTCAAAATCGCCTTCACCTTCTCGGAATCAAGAAATCGTCGCCTTCACCCCTTCAGAGGCAAGAAATCACCACCGTCTTCCGCTCGGAATCAAGAAATCCCCTTTTCGCACCTTCGAAATCAAGAACCCTATTGTGGCTCTGATACCATGTATAATTTAGGAACTATATGAAATAAGAAGTGAAGTGACTGAATAATACTTTTCTTCTTCAGCTTCTGTTGTAGATGTGAAGTATATATACAAGACTACTTGAACTGTACATGTACAAATTGTTATATAACTATTCTAACTATACAATTGCTAACTACAATTAACTGTATAATTGACTAAAAATACAACTAAATAAGTATCTTCCACAAAGAACAACAGTACACTTAGGACTACTTTTAGGTTTTCTGCATTTTTCTTTTGGTTTTTCTGGACAGCCATACCTAGTTTTTGTTTCTGCACTTTTCTTCTAGGGTTTTCCAAATCTTTATGAAAGGACTAGAGATAGAGATTATGTGATTTGTTATTTCTTTTATTTTTAATTCCATTGAGTAGCTAAACTTCTTTTCTCGGTTGAGGGAAACCATGTTATTCGCTATTATGTGGGAGATGTTTCAATAAAGTTTGTGTTGTTGATGAACATTAAATATCTTTTAAATTATTTTTTGTAATTGAATTGATTGATTTCTAGGTGCACAACTAGGGATTCATTCATTCAATAGCTAAATTAATTAAATATGATATTCAATTTTGTTAATCACAAGTAGCAATTAGGATTACCTTCTTTATGTTAAATTCAAAAATTCTAAGAAGATATTCGTCTTGATTAATTGCATGTCATACATGTAGTATCTTGTTCATTAGTTTCTTAATTCTTAACGTTATTATTCAATTGAACCTACGACCGTATCTAGGTTGTTGCTTAATAAGAATGCTAGGATACATGTTTCTAGTCATTTGCACTTAAGAGAAAACATCCCCCAATGAATGTTTATTAATGACTGAAATTTTACATCAAGGATCTGTTTTAGCACGATAACATTGGTGACCCGAAACAAAGGTTTTTCTATTAAATTTTCAGATCCAATTACTTTTGTTAATTTTTTATTTTTGTTATTTCTACACTCTTAAATTTATGTGAACCAAACCCCCCTTGTTACTTTATTTTAGTTTTAAACTCGCTAGCCTTTACTGTTAAAAATTTCTCGTGGGAACAATCCTTACTTTCCACTCTTGCATTATTTTGTATTGACGGAAGTTAGTTTCTTTTTAAATTTGGATGCAGGAGATAGCAGTACCACATTTTGGCGTTGTTGCCAGGAAATTTCTTAACAGTTTTTTTAGTGATGTTTTTTTTTTCTGTTTTCTATTTCATTGGTCTTGGTTATCTTGTCTTCTCTTTGTTTTAGTTTCACAGGTTTTTTTAATTTTTTGATCTTTTAGCGGCATGGCTCATTATCAGTTTGATTTTAATTATGATTTTTCACATTATCTTTATTGTGATAATGAGTTTCCATCTGATGCTACTTCTAGGTTTGACCATCAAGTGGCGAATTTCACATCCTTAGTTGCGCAATTACCAAAGGGTGACCAATAAGCTAAGGTATGTGAAGTTTGCTCATTTTTGGGTTATTCTTTTTGTA
Source organism: Erythroxylum incrassatum (assembly GCA_026546855.1). Classification (NCBI taxonomy): domain Eukaryota; kingdom Viridiplantae; phylum Streptophyta; class Magnoliopsida; order Malpighiales; family Erythroxylaceae; genus Erythroxylum; species Erythroxylum incrassatum. The sequence goes on along the minus strand of JANVCL010000009.1, from coordinate 16,467,818 downwards.
CGTGTTCTTTTTTGTAGGATACACAGTACTCATTTCTCCACCGAGCTATTATCAAGAGCAGTCCTACTTCCAGCCAGAGCCCCCACCTTCACCACCACCAGAAGCTAATAAGATGTCTTTGGAGGAGATCGTAATGATTTTAGCGACGAGCACTCTTCAATTCTAGCAAGTACCGAGGAGTAGCTTAAATACCTTGGAAGATCAATTGAGCCACTTAGCGGAGAGAAGGGAGGCCCTAGTGTCTGCAAGAATTTTTAGCCAACAGGAGAGTGACGTGGAGGAGTTGTGCATTCCTTCAGAGAATGAAGATCATTTAGAGAACCTAGAAGCAAGAATAAGCGGAGTTAGAAGAGGAAGAGGTTATAGTTCAAGAAAAGATGGAGGTTGTGCAACCTCCTAAGGTAAGTGATACAATTCATGTTACCGCTAATCGAATTTTGTTTCCTTTTTCTAGTTGTTTATAGGTAAAAGAAGAAGAAAAACAAGAAGAAGAAAAGCCGCTAATCATATATGAGTTGAACGAGCTCTGGGCGAGTGAGCTGAAGATCGAAGGTGACAAGAAGGATGTCGAGTTTCCATAACCATTGGCATTACTTTTATAGAGATCATCCTGGTGTGAGAACGGCGATGCCCTAAAAGATGGTGAAACGATGAAGTTCCACTTCTCAGAAGCCTCGAGGCATCGTGCTGATAAAAAGCTTACCTCAAGGAAAGGTGCTCCAGGCCTTTCATGGAGTTTGAGCATGCTTCCTGTTGGACTCAAGAATCCATTTGATAATGGATGATGTACATATACCAAGGGTCAAGCTTATGACCTTGGATAAGCACTTAATGAGAGGCACCTAATTCATATCCTTTTTTTTCCTCTTTTATGCATATCTTTTGAGAGTTTGCTTTGAGTGTTTTACTTGTTTTCTTTGGTTTGTTTTGTTTATAGGAATTTAAAAAGGAAGCTGCAATCATTCATTTCAAAACTGCAGATGGCGTCTTCAATCTAGGGGAGTACTTATGTTCTCATCCCTCTTTTATGCGTTTATTATTTTTGGATATTGAGGATAATGCCCATTCTAGGTGTGGGGGAAGGAATTGGAGTATATGTGTGTGCCTCTTTTCGGTTTTTTCATGTGGTTATGCATGTTAAGCCATCAAGCTTTATCATATTAGTTTGGATGAGAATGAATATATGTATGAAATTAAATTGGGCTAAGTGAGTCTTAAGTGAATCATGTTGATTGACTGCAATAATTGATCTAGTAAACTTAGTCAAAATTTCGACATTTGAGTGGTGAGGTAATTGTGGAATTAAGGTGAATTCTTGAAATTAAATCTGTGAGGAAGATTTGAGCCTAAATGACATCATCTTTATGTCATGCTATTTCTTTGAATTGTGTGATGCTCCTCTATTCATGTTGCCTTCAAAACTTGGACAAAATTAGTTTGAATTTATTTGATTACATGGGATATAGACATGATTAATGCATTCTTTGTTTTTAAACCCTTTAGCTTAAAAATGACCCACCTAGTTATTTTCCCTTTGCAAACATATTTGATCCTTTAACCTTTTTTTCAATCAATCACCTTACATTGAAACCCAAAAATTCCATTAGCCTTAGCCTATCACAAGTTGAATGAAGCATTGAGTAATTTGGGACTTTTGTTTTGTATTGTGTTTTGAGATATTTTTATAGGTACTTCTACTCATATGTTTATTATTTTCTCTTATTTTTATCATTTTCCCTTATTCTTAGCGTTATTCGAAAAAGACAAAAAATGAAAAAGAAAAAAAGGAAAGAAAAGAAAAAAAGAAAAAAAAAAGAATAAAGCATAGTAGTACTGGTTCATAATGAGTAGTTGTAGTCCTTTTTATTCATGTTTACCTTAGAATTTTAATTTGAGTGCTCCTTTTACTTGGTACTTTGTGAATGCTTGTGATCAACCCTTTACTATTTTTTTTACCTTACCTTTGAACCTAGCCCCATTACAACCCTTAATAAAGTCCTTATGATCTATTAGCTCATGTAATCCGAATGAATGATAACTGGTGAATTTGCAAGCCTATGGTAGTGCAATATGTTAGAGAGAGATTTGAGAGAAACACTTTGACCTCAAACACTTGAGTGTAAGAGAGAAATCCGTGAGAAGAATTCATTTTGATTTCACTTTTGAACAAGATGTCTTATTTTGACTCTGCTTATTTGCATTGGTGAAAAGTGATTATGATATATGTTACAACTTAAATCTTACTTGCCCAATTTAATGGATTGTGTGTACTTGATCTTATGAAGGATGAGTTGATAAAGTGTAGTGGTTTGACATGTTTGCTAGAGGGTGAGCAAAGGTTTGGTGTGGAGGAATTTGTTAAGTTATCAATTTGTGCTTATTTTGCATTTAATTCTCTTTAATGTGTTAAAATTATTATTCAAAATTAATGGAATTGTCTTATAATTATTCTCAGATGATTTTCAATACTTTATATATGAAACTGAATCAAAAAGATGCATAAGAAATAAAGAAAATCCAAAATTTCAGGTTGGTAGCAGATTCAGTGACTAAGCATGGGCACGTGCAAGGATAAAAAAAATCTGCAAATATGATTTCAAATTTAAATCTGATTTGTTTGAGATTTTCATAATCTTTTAACATCAGATTGATGGAGATTCACAATCTAAACACGTGGGAGACATGATTTGCAAGAGAGGATGGAAAAGGAAGGGATTGGGAGGCATAAAAGGGCAAAATCGTTATTGTTCACGCAGTTGAGAACAACAGTACACTTAGGACTAGTTTTAGGATTTCTACACTTTTCTTTTGGTTTTTCTGGACAGTCATAGCTAGTTTTCGTTTCTACACTTTTCTTCTTGGGTTTTTCGTATTCTTTATTAAAGGACCAGGGATGGATACTATATGTTTTGTTATTTCTTTTGTTTTTAATTCCATTATGAGTAACTAAACTTCTTTTCTTGGTTGAGGGAAACCATGTTATCCGCTATTATGTTCGAGATGTTTCAATAAAGTTTGTGTTGTTGATGAACATTGAATATCTTCTGAATTACTTTTTCTAATTGAATTGATTGATTTCTAGGCGCGCAACTGGGGATTGTTTCATTCAATAGCTAGATTAATGAAATATGACGTTCAGTTTTGTTAACCACAAGTAATAATTAAGATCACCATCAGAAATTCTAAGAAGATATTCGTCTTGACTAATTGCATGTCGTACATGTCTTATCTTGTTCATTGTTTTCTTAGTTCTTAATGCTATTATTCAATTGAACCTACAATCATATCTAGGTTGTTGCTTAATAAGAATGCTAGGATACATTTTTCTAGTCATGTATACTTAAGAGAAAACATCCCCCAATGAATGTTTATTAATGACTGAAATTTTATATCGAGGATTCGTTTTAACACGATAACATAGGTGACCCGAAACCAAGGTTTTTCTATTAAATTTTCAGATCTAATTACTTTTGTTAATTTTTGATTTTTATTATTTCTACACTCTTAAATTTACGTGAACCCCCCCTTCGTTACTTTATTTAAGTTTTAAGCTCGCTAACCTTTACTATTAAAAATTTCTCGTGAGAACGATCCCTACTTTTTACTATTACATTATTTTGTATTGACAGAAGTTGGTTTCTTTTTAAATTTGGTTCCAGCTAGGTTGGGCCTTAAGAGGGTGGAGAGTGTGAGATCCCATATCGGTTGGAGAGGAGAACGAAGTATGCCTTATAAGGGTATGAATACCTCTTCCCTATAAGAAGCATCTTCCCAAGAGTAGGAAGAGCAAAACCGTGAGGGGCTTGACCCGAAGAGTAGCCCAAAGTGGCCAATATCTATAAGCAGGTTGTCTGAACTATTACAAAAAGTGTATAGGGAGAAGCTATAATTTCTCTCTCATCATATTTCTTCTGTCACAGTCTTTTTAGGCCAATTAGTATTTTATTTCGATCAAATCGGTCAGTTTGATTATGTTTTTCAGTCATTAATTATATAAACAAGATGAGTTATGAGCTATTGAAAATTCAATATCTAGTAAGGCAAATAACAAAAGTAATAATATAATGATAAAATGTCAAGTCTTAAGAATCAATGATTCCATATTTTATCATCAAAAAGACTAAGTGAGCCTAAACAAGATAAGTTATGAGCTATTGAAAATTCAATATCTAGTAAGGCCAATAACAGAAGTAATATAAAGACAAAATGTCAAGTCTTAAGAATCAATGACTATATTTTAATATAAAAAAGAGTAAAGTGATGACGTGAATGTTGCTAGCATGAGAACTTTCTGACGAAGCTTTTCTGTTCAAGCACACCAAAGTTGAATTTGCGTGCGGTAAACATATATTGGCCGTCGCAGAGGAAGAAGAGCAATCATATATCAAATTTGTCAACTGATAAACCAGCTATGAACGATCTTATTTTCCGTACTGTATCAAACTTCAAATCTGACTAGGGCTTCTTTCTCCAATCCGTGACATCATCGTGCATGTATTCTTCTTACTTAAAGTAAATTGTTGATCCTGATCGTCGCTACCTTGCTTTGGTCAGATGGCTAAAATGTCTTAAGAACTAACATTAACAATGTGCAAAAGGAATATATTATTATTAAAGGTGTTGTTTTACAAAGTATCTCTTGAAATTAACCTGGTCATGTGCTTGAGTTCTGTTTTGTATTTTTGTTCCTAAAATCTAGAAGTTTGAATTTCAATTCCTTAATTTAATAATTGATTTTGATTTGATCGTTTACATGCTAAAATTAATGTTTCTTGACAAAATATTCAAATGAAATCCTTTATTAAAATGAATGATATTAAGTTATCGATCAGAAACGATATTTCTTAACTAAAAGAGACAATATTCAAACTATAACAACAAAAATATGACAGTAGACTAAATACCGATGCCAAATTATGAATTCAACTACGCATTTCCAGAGCTTCTCCTCGTACATTACACAGTTATTCGCTTATTCTTTTCTGACAATATTGATTTTATTTTCACTAGTTGGGGTATTACTGTAGTTTAATGTTTGATTAATTCAATCACACTTATAATGGCATTAGTATTTTATAGAAAACAGAAAAAAGGAGCATTTTGAAGGTGAGTTGCCTCAGAAAATGATTTACGTAGTTACACACTAATTGAATTACTTAGGGTCATTTAGTTTTACTTCTGATTTTTTTGTTTTTATTTCTATTTTTAAATACATTTATTTGTAAATGTCTAATAATTATATAATTAATAAAATTTAAAGATAAATTAATTTTTATAAATATATTTCATTTTAAATAGGTAATTAGGATCTACCAAATAATAATATGACCTTAAAAATGATTTTTTAAAACTACTTTCTAAATATGCGGTTGTTGTCTTTAACGGTTTACAATAGATTTAAATAAGCTTCTACTGTTGTCGTACAATGAGTACTATTTTAATAATATATAATATTATAACTATTATTTTAGCAATGTTAGGGTGTAAATTAGCACTAGAGATAATAATGACTTATTTATACTTTTTGTGAAATATTAAGGTGTAATTTACACCTTCAGCCCTTTTTATTAATTCTCAAACTAAATAGATAGAACCCTAAAACTAAAAATATATCGTCTGATGGTTTTCCAAATTTTGCAAAGCTACAGGGAGTCGGTGTAATTTGCCAAATTTTTTTATAGATCTTTTAGGCCTAAAATGAAGAAAGATAGTTAAAAGGCCAACTTGTATAATAGGGGTACAAAGACTGATGTACTTATCTCGCAGGAATTAAATTTCTATTATAGCTCGACTAATAGCGTATACTGGCTTGTCCATTAGCCCCATTTGAAAGAATAATCATTGTTGAGAAATTAAATTAATAGGCATAATAGAATTGTTTTTTACATTTTTAAAGAACCACTATAATATAATGACTTGAAATAATAATTAGCAGATAAAAGAATTAAAGAAAATTTTGATTCGGATATATTGTAAAACTTTTTCTTTTATGATAAAGTCCTTAGTTACAAATTATTTAATTATCCAACCTCTAACAATATGTACAGAATAGATAAAGAGAATTCAAACCTTTTAATAGCATTCCTATTTTTCCCTTTTTATAAAGAAATATTACAGTTTCTTTTGCAGGTCAAATAAAATTAGACTTTAAATTATAATTAAAATATTTATCTTTAATTATAATTATAATTTAAAATTAATAAAATCAAATATCTTATATTTGATCCTAAAGTATCTAAACTTCATAATTAAGTCCAATTACTCTATATATAAGCCAATAATTTCTAATATGTTGATAATAATTATAAATTTTAATTTTAATTCATAGTTAGATAAGATAAATTAAAACTCATTTAATTTTCTTTAATTATTTCATTAAAAATTTATAATGATAGATAAAAATTAAAGTCTAACAATATATCATAATCAATTAAATATTAAAAATGCCGGTATATTTGACTTTACCTATCTATGCATAATTATAATGTACAATTTGATCCTTAGATTATTCAATATTCTAATTAGACATAAAATATAAAAATAATACTTATTAAATTTAAATCTAATCATGTTCGATCCTGCAAATTAGTAATTGTTTAAGAATTGATATTTGAAAGCATCCTTCTCAAATCTCATTTAACTTTGGTTAGAGAATCTTAAATCATTATCAATAAAAATGATAGAATATTGTCCTTAATTACTTTGAGATTAAATATCCTTTATTAACTTACTTGACTATCTCCATACATTTGATGGGGTAAAATGTATTTATATTTCACTAAGTATTTTATTTTGTTTTTTATATAAATTACCATAATTAAATTTATTTGTTTTATGTTTTAGGTAATTGTTGAAGATGATGTCTTAGGATGAGATTTATTAAGAATGCCTATTCCAAGTAAAAACATAGACAAAAATCATAGTTCTTGGTTAAATACAAACTAATCCAAACACGTGGACCAACTCGTACCCATTATAAATTAAATGTAGACGAAGGTATGACTTAGAACACGACCTGAAGAAT
>JANVCL010000009.1:16374139-16384771 GCA_026546855.1 Erythroxylum incrassatum | reverse complement strand
ACCAAACACGTTTTACTTACCTGTTTTTCTTTTTACAAAAACGACAACAAAAAACGGAAGAAAAAAACGGAAACAAATTATTTTTAATTGGTTAACTTTATTTTAATCTCTCATATAATTTTATTAATAAATTGTCAACAAAAATTTAAAAAAGGTTATAAATTAATATTTAATTTAATATATTTTAATTATTAAATCAAATTTTATTTGAAATTTATATATTTTGAAGATATTTTAAATTTAATTATATTTATTAATAATTATTTTATTACAAAATTTTAAAATTTTAAAATTATTAAATTATTCATATTTCTTATTAATAATTAATATATTAAATAATTAAAGAATATATATTTATTTGATAGTAATCATATTATAAAAATAGAAAAGAAGATAAAATAATAATCAATATATTAAATAATTAAATAATATAAAATAGTACTTAATATATTAACATATCAAATAATATAAAAATAATAATTAATATATTAAATAATTAAATAATATATATTTAATTGATAGTAATCAGATTATAATAAATAGAAATAGATGATAAAAATCACTTTTTATAGTTTTCAAAACTGGAAGAAAGAAAAACCAAAAATAAAAAAGAAAAACTTAACTAAACAATTTTCATTAAATTTTAAAATAAAAACATAAAATCAAAAGGTTTTTCAATAGTAAATAAATTTTGAAATTTAAAATAAAATTCTAAGACCTTTAAAATTTGTAATGTGATTAATAAATTATTTAATATTAATTTAATCAAGTACTCTATGAGAGTTGGTAATTTGAATTCCATACGAATAACTAAATAAAAAATTTAAGACTTAATTTTATTTTAAAATTTTAAATCCTATAAGTAATGAATCGAAGATTACTCCACCAATTAGAAGAAAGCATCAAAATGGAACTCGCCAACCAGAGCTCTTCCCGGTTGTCTTCTCTTTAGGGACAAAATTGCCATTCTCATTTAGAGGTCCGGTTCGGTGAGTGCCTCTCAACACTAATCATCGTCATTATCATCACCATGTGCTTCGGACCCACTTATGATGTGGATGCTGGATTCTCCTAAGAGCATGTCAAAGCAACCATCCTTTCATCCAATGATGAGGCTACTAAAACCTCTCCAATCACCAAATGTTTAGAAGACCATCATCACCATCCAATCCTCTGTTCTCTCATTAATGTTTAAGAACTGGAGTGGCAATAAATGAGTTGCAATAGTTATAGGCTAATTTTATTAACTGTTAGGTATTATTAGATTAATATAGACAATAATATGAGTTGTTTATTTAAAAACTTAAAAAAATAATTTATAAGAATATGAATGTTATATTTTAGTATTTATTTAAATATTTTTATAAAAACTTAAATAGAGTAAAAGAAGTTAACACCGTCATTTTAAAATTAACTTTATATGTATATAATGAGAAGATAACTCTTTATATTTTTTTGACTCAAATTTAGTAATAATTCAACTTTAAAGCCTAAAATTAAAAATATTCTCTATCTCTAATAATTTGTAATAATTCTTAGATATAATAGTCTTTTAATCCCTTAATTTCTTAACTTAGAGGAGCGTTTCAAAATCGGTTGATTAATTTCAATCCGCTAACCTAATAAATTAATTATTAAACATAATTATCAGCAAAGTCAAATAGTTAAAATGCCTGAATTCATTTACTAATCAAGTCCTAAATCTTTGAAATACTAGGATGATTAAGCACTTCAGATGCCACTCAAATAATTCCAAAAGTACAGGCCTCCAGGATTTGTACTCGAGTGGTTTCAAGTCTTACCCATTACTTTTGCAGGTTGTAAGTGTTTAAATCTGCATTGGTCTGAAATGCACCGCTAAAGTCCAAGCCAAGCAACAATTGCATCCATTCCAGAGAGAGATTCCCGGAGAACCCTGTCCCTGCGTGCGTGGGGTTAATTATTAATTAAAACCTTAATCACCATTAAACTATCCTCTTTATCAGCCTTTGCCTTGTTAATACTATATATATATATGCCTCGTTACCACCTGTATAATTCTCCTAAAGCTTCTGATGATAACTTCTTTGCCGTTTGAATTCATTTCGCTTTCGACGTAAACAGGACAAGGTATGGTGCGGAAGAGATTCATATCCCATGTCCTTTTCCCTTATGACACAAATGCCCTTCATCCCTACGCCACCATGGCAACAGTTAAAAGGCCATTGTAGTCATTTTCATTACCGAAGCACCTAATCCCAGGTGGCTGACCTCTTTCATGTTGTAACTAGTCCGTACACTGTCAAAAAGTGCTTGCCATCAGACGGTCTTTAATTAAGAATTTAAGATGCAGCATGCAGTTGTTTTCGTACTTTACATGATCAAGACCTAGACCAACTTATTAAGAGATTAGATCACGGCCGTCGGAATCGAGTAAATTATTCTGGTACTTTGTCTCACACTCAACGATGATAGCGGAGAAACCTGTAGCGAGCCAGAACGAACCAGGGAGTCAAATATGATTGAACGGTCATGATGTCATCATAACTAATGTTTCAAGCCTGATCATTACTCATCTCGATTTTCGATCCTTGAGATCTAGCCGTCGAAAACCAAACATAGGCTGCCTCCTCCTGCGCATCGTCGCAGTTTATCACCCCCTCATCCCCGTAAATTAGAAGAGAAAATCACCGAAGGAGAAATCGAAAAATATCGCCACGTAGGACAGTGGCTCCACTCCTAGCGCCTGTTTCAGCGGCTCAGGTTCGTCGACAGCGGATAAGATCCTCTTCTGCAACTGCCATCCAACGGCCAAGACGAATCCTACCCACGTGTCATTATCCTTCGTCTCAAAATAAAGCTCTGCGCGTCACTGGATAAAAACTCCGCCCCCCAACACCCCGCTTAATATGTCTATAATTTCTCTCTCTCAGGAGGTTGCTTAGTCTCTCTCTCTTTCGAGCTATCTCTCTCTAACGACGACACATTTATCTCCAAACTAAGTTATTTATCTCCAAACTAAGTTCATGTCTTCTCAGATCTAAAGCGACAACAACAATCGAAGTAGTTCTGTGTCGTGGGCTATCTGTTATTCATAGTTTGAACACCACCACGAAACGACGTTCGCTGGGCATTGATGTTGAGAATGGCGAGCTCGTTCCCTGAGGAAGTTTTAGAACATGTGTTCTCGTTTATACAGAGCGACAAAGACCGGAACGCGATTTCAGTGGTGTGCAAGTCGTGGTACGAGGTGGAGAGGTGGTGTCGTCGTCGGATTTTTGTCGGGAACTGCTATGCGGTGAGTCCGGCGACGGTGGTTAAGAGGTTCCCTGACGTCAGGTCGGTGCAGCTCAAAGGGAAGCCTCATTTCGCTGACTTCAGCCTGGTCCCCGACGGTTGGGGTGGTTATGTGTACCCGTGGATCGAGGCTATGGCGAAGACGTACCCGTGGCTTGAAGAGATCAGATTGAAGAGAATGGTGGTTAGTGATGAGGCCTTGGAATTAATTGCTAAGTCGTTTAAGAATTTCAAAGTTTTGGTGCTCTCTTCTTGTGAAGGGTTCTCTACTGCTGGGCTCACCGCCATTGCTGCTAATTGCAGGTTTGTTTGTTAGAAAGCAATTTTCTTTTGTTTCGTTTTGTGGGTTTGTTGTGTTAAGATTGTTTGGTTGGTAGAGGAAGTTTGAGGAAGTGTAATGAGACGAAATATTTTGGTCTCTTCAGTTGTTCTCTTGGTTTTGGAGTAACAGGGAAGTCGAACTGAATAGTTCGGAAGAGTTAGTTATTAGCGGAGGTTAGAAATGGTGACGCTTTTGATGATTTGCTTGGTTTCACTGTGCTTACGTTACATCTTAAAATGGGATTTTGTGTTTTGTTTTCACGTGTCGAGATGATGCATGGTTCAGTAAGTGGGTAATTATGTTGAATGTACATGGCAAGATCTATTTTCGGGTTGGCTTCCATGTTCACGTTCTTATTTTGTTGTGGCTCTGAAGATCTATTTCTAGTTTTTTTTTTCTTGCTTTGCGCTTTATACCGGGCGTTGTGTTGTTGTTGTTGTTCTTGCTTTGATCTTTAGGTATCTTCTCTTCCTCTTGAATTTCGGCGATTTGTCAGATACTTGGTTTTAGTTTCTATTTATGGTATCTGTATTCAAGTTTGCAAATACGTATGCTAGTTTTTTGATTTGGTTGCCTTCTATTTCTACCGTCTCCTTGTTTACGTTAGATCCACGAAAACCTAGTCAAGATAGCCCAATTCGCTTCTTCTTATTTAACATTTTTACCATTGAGTGCGTTGTTCGCTGCGAATGAGTTTGACGTGGGCGTGTTTTGGTTTTTGAATTCTGTTTTGTCCTACATTGTGGTTTTGTTTGGACATTTCAACAAAGACTTCATCTGGTTACAGTAAAAAGCTTCAGGAAGCTATTGCTTTCTACGATTTTGTCATCGAGTGTTGACAATCTTGCTAATGTGATATAAATTTTGGTGTTGGGTTGTCTCATTCTTGTTGGTGTCACTAATCATTAATTTGGCATTCATGGTTGAGGAAGTCATGTTTTGCCGTAGGAAAGCAATTGGTTTTGGTACATAATTAAGATGCTAGCTTTAGATTCCTTATTTTATCCCTAGTAGTGATCTTAAGCTCTTTATTTTTGGAAACAAATCGTAATTTATTTTCTTTCTTTCTATTCTTGAGATAAATGGCTAAATTTTTATTGTCACTGCAAATCTCTCATGCGGTTTTCTTTGAGTAAGCTTCTTTGTTTGCTCATTTTTGAATTTGCTTAATTGTCTGCAGGAATCTGAGAGAGCTGGATTTGCGAGAAAGTGATGTGGAAGATACAAGTGGGCATTGGTTGAGCCATTTTCCTGACACCTTCACCTCACTGGTTTCTCTTAACATCTCTTGTTTACTGTCTGAAGTGAGTTTCTCAGCCCTGGAGCGCCTTGTGGGTCGATCTCCCAATCTGAGAACTCTTCGGCTGAATCGAGCCGTGCCCCTCGACAGGCTTGCTGGTCTCCTTCGGCGAGCACCTCAGCTTGTAGAATTAGGAACGGGTGCCTACTCAGTTGAGTTGCGACCTGATGTGTTTTCAAACCTCTCTGGAGCTTTGACTGGTTGTTCGGAGCTGAAGAGCCTCTCTGGGTTCTGGGATGTAGTTCCCAGTTACCTTCCAGTGCTTTACCCTATTTGTTCTCGTATAACTTCTTTGAACTTGAGTTATGCTACTATCCAAAACCCTGATCTCTCTAAGCTTGTTTCTCAATGCCAGAGTTTGCAGCGACTATGGGTAATTTTTACATTTTGAAGTTATAACAGAAAACAAATGCAAATTAATTTGACAAGTTGTCTCTTCCTATCTTGTTATTGTGCCTGAAAATTTTTTCAGTAAATCATCTGTAGTGTACCACCTTTATATGCTATTAGAAACATTGTTAAGATGGTTCAAACTCATCTATTGTCTTCTCTTAAGCTTATAAAGAATGCTTTTGCAGGTATTGGATTGTATTGAAGATACTGGACTGGAATCTCTTGGAGAAGTCTGCAAGGACCTGCAAGAATTGAGGGTATTCCCGTCTGACCTTGGGGCAGAGCCAAATGTATCTTTGACAGAACGAGGCCTTGTTGCCGTTTCTCACGGGTGCCCTAATCTCCAATCTGTCCTATACTTTTGCCGTCAAATGACTAATACTGCCTTAGTTACAATTGCCAGGAATCGTCCAAACATGACTCGCTTTCGTCTTTGCATTATTGAGCCACGGACTCCTGACTATGTCACGCTACAGCCCTTAGATGTAGGTTTTGGAGCCATTGTAGAGCATTGCAAAGAGCTCCGGCGCCTTTCCCTCTCAGGTCTCCTTACAGATCGTGTATTTGAGTATATTGGAACTCATGCCAAGAAACTAGAGATGCTGTCTGTGGCTTTTGCCGGAGACAGTGATCTCGGGCTCCATCATGTGATGTCTGGTTGTGAAAGTCTTCGTAAGCTGGAGATCAGGGATTGTCCCTTTGGGGACAAGGCTCTCTTGGCCAATGCTACAAAGCTGGAGACAATGCGATCCCTTTGGATGTCTTCTTGCTCAGTGAGTTTTGGAGCATGTAAATTGTTAGGACAGAAGATGCCCAGACTCAATGTTGAAGTTATTGATGAGAGGGAACCTCCAGAATCGAAACCAGAAAGCTCCCCTGTTGAGAAGCTGTATATATATAGGACAGTTGCAGGGACTAGGCTTGACATGCCTGGTTTTGTTTGGAAGATGGATGAAGATTCTGCACTCCGGAAATCCTAAAAGTTCCTATGCATTCATTCATCAGCAACAAACTTGATGCACTGTGTGCCTACTTATTTGATATTTTACCTGACTCTGGTAGATGGATTCAGAAGGTACATTCTCTATATGTTCTCACTACTTACCATCTCCTTTTGGTGTAGCCTGGCTCAATTGCAGCCCCGATTGGACAAAGTTTGGAGGGTGTACTAAGGCTTGAGTGCTCGTTTGCCATCTATTTTACTCTTGGCTGAGCTATTGGTTACCACGTTGGTGGTCAATAAAAAGTAGAAACTTTTCGTGGTTTTAGCTTGTATCAGGAAGAGTTTTTATTGAATCGGGTACAATTGGTGTATACAATTTCTAGATTTCCTGGTTTTTTAGAATTTATTGAGACGGAATATTTGGGCAACTTGTTGCTTGCCTGCTTTTCACCTTAAATCTTTTTGACTATTGTACTGACTTGAGTAGCTCACCTCTCTGATGTCAAGTGGTCTTTACTTCTATGCATAATGATTTGGATTTGACTTTATTATACAGGTAAAGCCTAAAGTCATCAAACGTTTTCCTGGTGAACAATAAGCAAGATTCCTGCCTTATAAAGGTTCAAAGAGATGCTTCGGTCTAAGTTGGTGTTTCTATGTCGGATGGAATCTTGAACTTTAGCATCATTAGTAGTTCCATTCCTCGTTGGTGATGTACTGGTAATGGCCATGAATGCAAAATATTTTCACCAGATACAAGGTGACGAAACAATCCTTGAAAGCAAGATTAGCTGCACACTTGGGGAAATTGGGAAACAATAGATAAAAGCAAAGAGTTCCTCTGGATGGACCATGGTCGGTTCTGGCTTCTTTTATTGTTTTCTCTGCCAAATTTATGAGCCTCGACTGTTGTGCCACGTGATAGATTTGGTAATATTGATTAAAGTCCACAGCTTTTTGCTTTTTCTGAAGCCTTTCTTCATCGTCCCATAACATCTACCAATTTTCTCAGATATAGCGAAAAGCCCCCGTTCTCCAGTAAGATCAGCCCTATGATGAATTGCGTATATTAATAAAAGAATAACATTTGATAAAATTAGGTTCAGTGAAGATAAAAGGCAAAGATGTGGGTCTGGTGCTAATGGGTTTAATCAATAAAAATCCAGAATTGTCTGACGTTTGGTGCATTTATGATTCATTATATATGTCCATATAGGTATCTGCAACTACTGTAGCTGCTGATTTCATCTCTGTTGTCTTACTGTTTCACCTTATCGTGGGACAACAGTCACACATTAATACTCCAACACACTACGGTTCATAAATCATAAGCGAAAAGTGAGATAAGTGTAACCCAACAGTGACCGTCACCCTTGAAAAAAAATGAAAAATGATCTTTGTAACAGAGTAAAGTAAGTCCGTTCATTGTGAATTCCAAGATCGTATGCTATGCATGTTTACGTCTGCTAATGTAACTACTTTACATGCAAAGAAAATATCTATTAATTAGTTCTTGACCCTTGAATACATTACAAGATCAAATAACAGCAACAATTCAATGAACAAGTGAAATTTAAAGAAGTTTAATAATAGGAAGCTTACCCCCTAGCCTTAAGATTGATGATTTCACTTTCACTTGATGTCGATACATTTGTCTATGCATACTTTTCCACCGCACCTAACATGCACCTGCCGACTTAATGATGAGTTCATCAACGAAAGGGACGCGCAATAAATTCATATTCCTACTTGACTTGACCTAAGAACTAATCTACATTTCCTCTGCATATCAGTCCATTTTTCCCTTAGGAAGAACGTGAAGAACAAGGGTATGGGGAAAGTCTGTTGCTCTGAATCGGAAGAGGGCAGTCCGCATTTGATGAAAATTTTCTTGGCTCTGGTCATTGTGTTTGCCCTCATGATCACTTGTACTCGACCTCCACGGCGCTTTGTAGTGTGTAAATTCCACAAGGCGTGTTAATGCATCAGAATACTTAGGATTGTGGCGCTATGTCTTCTTGGATTCCCCGTACTGGTAGGATTTTCTTTTGAAGTAAAAATATATCGTCCGAGCTAGTAAATAAGGAGGTACTCTCGTCTTCCAAACCCCTCATGGTATTCGTAGATTTGTTCCTTCAGAATGTTATATATTTGGTTATTCCAACCAAATCTCAATGTATCATGTTTCCATATGTAAACCAGAGTCATAAGTGGCATGATGTATCAGGTACTCCCTTTCATTATTTCAGTAACTTTTTTTTTGCACTTGGTCTTGCATATGCGTTCGAGATAGATAGCATGAAGCAAGGAATAACAAAAAAACAGTATAAACTTGCATTTTAGTATGAACTTCAGGCAAGGGCAAGTCTTGTTTAACATGAGAAGAAGAATATGAAGATCGCTCAACCAATCTCGGATGTTCAAAAGTAACCAGTAGTTGTAACAAAAACCATTTTAACTCGAAAGAAATTGCTACTTAACAAGGTTGGCTCCAGAACAGGAGCATCTTACCATTGGCTTGTTGTAAGTCAAGTCCTATTTTAAACACATTTGTTAGACCAATTCTATTAAATTTAGGCTTTGGAGGTGCTAGCTATCTTCATAGATCAAAAAAACCAAAAATCAAACGAATTCGAGGTAGAAACTGAGGATTGGAAACTTCTTCTGAAACACATGCTAGGATTGAACACGCCCATGCCAATGGTGGACAAAGTTATGTGGATAAACGTATAAGCTTTTGAATATGCTTTTGTAATCATTTTTGAGTTGAATAACGACACTTGAGGACAAACATGCCTATGTAGAGTCAAACGTGCTCATGTTATTGATGGACATGGCTGTGTTTGTCAACCATGTATCTTTGTGATATTGAGTTTTGAAGCTTAAAAGTTGAACACGGTTACTGCACATAGTCATGTGGGCAACCGTGTGTGGCATAAATCTTATCCTTTTGAGATTAAAAGATAAGTTCGAAAGATAGAGGTTGTATGAAACAGAAAGACTTGATCAAAGAAGAGTTTTAAAGTCAAAATAGCATTATCTAACTACATTTTTAATGAAGTTTAATTTCTAGGATTAGTTAAGAGTAGTATTGGTGTGTGTGTATCAGTTTTTACTCAATCCTAAAGCTAGAAGAGAGATTACTGTGGTTGTTTTGTAAGATGATTTTGAGTTAGAGCCAATAGCTCAAAATCTTAAATGCTTATATTTTTGATTTATTGGATTTTTCTTGTTGATTAAATTAATTTGTTCAATATTTTCTTTTAGTCGTTTATGTTATTTGACTAGTATGATCTTGTCTGTGTTATTGTTTGGAGTCCAACAACTTGTATCCGAGTCTTAGGTGTGGAGAGTGACAATAGCTTTATGGTTAACATCGACCAACTACTCAATTTGAAGATTTATGATAAAAAATCTCCTATATTGCAAAGATTCTTATGATCCAGTCTATGTGGAAAAAAGTATAAGAGATGATGTCCTGTCTAAATTGAAGAAGATGATAGATAAATAGTGGGAAAAGAAGAAGTGAAAAATCTTGATAACTGTTAGACAGTAGATTGATATCAACATATTCAACTTAAGAGTCTAATCCTTTCGAGATGTTGAAGAAATTGGAGGGTCTTTATGAGAGTAAGTCTGCCCACAACAAGGCCTCCTTGATCAAAAGACTTGTAAATTTGAAGTTGAAGGCAAGAAAGTTAGTGTCTGAGCATCCTAACAATTTTTAGGATATCATCAATAAGCTAACCAACAAAGATCATCGTTGATGATGAGTTATAAGCTTTGTTCTTGTTTAGTTCCTTGTTGGATATGAAGTGAATCACACGTTAATATAGACTTAATAATCGATATACAAATGCACAAGAAGGGGGGTGGTTGAATTGTGTATTCTTTTTCAATGATCCCCTTTTTAAGAATTTCTTTAAAACTTGCTTTTTCTAAAAAATTTTGAAAATCAGTAATGCAAAATATTTTCTAAGTTCTCGTATGAAAACAGTAAGATTAAAAATTCAAAGTTGAGAGAGTTGAGAGTAGAAAGTTGGGAGAGAGTATCAACATAACAAATTTATACTGGTTCACCCCAAACTGTGGGTTACGTCTAATCCTCAGAGATCTTTCTGAGATTTCACTATACTTCGCAAAGTTACAAGTATTCTTTGACTCCGAGTCTCTTCAAGTCTCTTACAACAAGTATTCTTTTACACTTAGCCTCTTCAGGTGATCGCAGCTCTGTCGTTCGATTAAGAAATCGACCTTGGAAATCGGTTAAAAATAATTAATTCCAAGATTGCAGCAAGCTGAACCTCGGGTCGTGTCTCTCGTTGGAACCGTTAGAAATTGATCTTTAAAACTAGCCTAGAGTCGAATTATGCAATTAAAGCAATTAAAGAGGGGGTT
>JANVCL010000009.1:16317670-16329714 GCA_026546855.1 Erythroxylum incrassatum | reverse complement strand
TTCTTTTTGGTATTGACAACCACCTGTGAATATTTAACAAATAATTCCATTAATTTACGAACACAAATTTCATAAATAAACCAAAATAAAGTCCAACATAAATGCAATTTAATTGACTTATCACTACTCTTACTATAGCTTTATCAAATTTATGACGGTAGTAATATCCGTCACTAAATATGGATGGAAATCATCTCGAAAAAATTGTGACGAACTTTAGTGACGGTATAAAATGCTCGTTGATAAAGAAGGCGGGAATTGTTGATAGAATAAAAAGATATAAAATTAGAGGAAGGAAAAATAGTAAGAAGGTATGATGATGAATTTATTCAACAACACACGGCTCACTAAGTCCTGTTTGTTATTGAGTTGAAATGTAATGCAAGTAATTTTGACCTACGATGAGTTGTGTCCTTTTCAGGCTCGGATTTAATTCAATAGGGCTACACGAATTCTCTAATCAGTTTTTAACAATGATTGAATAAAAATAGATCTCTAAGTTGGCCTAAAGTTGGCATGTAGAAGTAGTTGTGCCTTAAGTAACTCTTTGAGGTTCATCCCTCTTCATCGTTTCCCTCTAATCTCTATGTAGCTCAACTCGCTATTCTCTTATATGGTAACTAGAAATTGATCAATCTCCCTTCCCTTATTTATAACCATGTATTCCACTTCTTTGAAATTATGAAATTCATAGTAAAAAAGAACTGAAAATAAAGAACTGAATAATCACTTCACTAACAAGGACTCACATATCTTATAATTATAGTTCATCATATAATTAGAGAATAAGTTCACCGAACTAACCTGATATGAAAATTTCGTATGGATCGTTACTTGTGTGCTTATGAAAATTTTCATTGCGATGATGTGTAAGAAATACTTTGACTTGAGAACTCCAAAGTATCTCATATATGAATTTTTATATTTTGATACTACTTAAGATATATTCTAAACAAAAGTAGCTCAATTGATAGTTATTGGATATAACATAAACTATATAAAGACAATTGGGTGATCAATATAGGATTTGTCACCTTAAAATAATTAGGAAGAATATTTCATTATTTTTAAATAGTATTTATTTGAGAAAATTTGGACCAAGTTGAAATTATAGTTTAAAAATATTTTTCAAATGTACTTGGTGGAAAATTAATATGATTGGACTTAAATAGAGTAGATATTAATTCTATGTTCTATGTCTATTGAAATATTGTATGATGAAATAATTGAATTATATAGAAAAATTATACACGGAAAAGTTAGTTAAAACTACTGTGACATTTCTAATATTTGACTGGTCATAATATGCTACTAGTCTTCAATCTTGATCTATGGATATAAATTTCTTAATTATATAATTAAAGATAAATGAAAACTTTTTAATTTATCTAATCTTAAATAAGGTTTATAGTTATAATTTATATCCATTGCTAACATATTTAGAAACCTAACAGGTTACATGATAAAGCAAACACACACAAGAGGGGTGTAAATTGTGTGTGACATGAAAATTTTTACAAGTTACTTTCAATTTGTATAAAGACAGAGACCTATTAAAATTTAAAACAATAGCAACCTTTCAGATGATAAAAGCCTATTAAACGTTAGGAGCTTGTTAGACAATAAATCTTGTTAAAACAATTTAAAACAAAAGGCGCTTGTTAAAATGAAAGGAACCTCTTGTAAGTTGAAAATAGAAGGAACCTATTATAAAAATGAAGGAGCCTCTTGCTAAAATGAATACACACACAATATAATGTAGAAATTTAAAAGTTAAGAGAAGAGAAAGAATGACGTAGTCGATTTATACTAGTTTAACTTATAACCCAAGTCTATGTCCAGTCCCCAAGTATCCAACTTGAATGTTTCACTAAAATCTCAAGTAGTAATTGAAGTCAATCACACGTTAATACAATGCTTAATAATGAAATAGATGCACAAGAAGGGGGGTTGAATTGTGATAAACTTTTCGTAAATCTCCTTTTAGAAAATTCGTTTGTTCAGAGAACATCGTTCTTAAAAACAATCAAGAATAAACTTGTAAAGTATTTTCAAACACTTTGTTTAACAACAAAATCTAAGAATATAAGTTGAGAAAGATTGAGGGTTTGAGAGGTTGCGACACAGCAATTTATACTGGTTCACCCTAAACTATGGGCTACGTCCAGTCCTCAGATATCCTTATGAGATTTCACTATTTCTCAAACGTTACAATTATTCTTTGATTCTGAGCCTCTTCAGGTCTCTACAAACATTATTTTTTCACTCTTAGCCTCTGCAGGCTATCTGCGCAACTTTCTCTCTGAAAGTTATTTCGAGCTTTATTATAGAAATGATAGCTCTAATTGTTCGCACAAAATTTCTCAAATATTACTAAGCTTTTAATCTCGCTCTGACAAAAGTCTTCAATCTCTTTGACACGACTAGTATTTATAGCCTTCGTCTTCAACTGCTTCTTGAAAATTGCTTCTTGATCTTTCAAGAATCGGTTATTCAGTTGAGTTCTGTAACCAACTCAGCTGATGTGTCTTATTGACTCTTCCGTCTGCTTTCTGCTTTCACGTCTAGCATCTACGTTTGCTTTCGTATGCTTTTTGATAGTTTTCGTCTGCTTTTCAGCTTACGTCTTCTTTTCAATAGCTTCCATCTGCTTTTCGATTTGCGTTTGCTTTTTGTTTTGTCTATTTTTCAAATTGCGTCTGCTTTTACTTCGCTTCCGTGTGCTTTTTCTTAGCTTCCGTTTGCTTTTCTTTATTATTTGTTTTTCATCAAAATCATTAATCGTAAAGTCATTTTGACTTAACAAGTCCTGATACCAATTAATAAAAATAATTTCAGAGATGAAACAAAAGAAGAAAAAGAATCAAGAGATTGAGTTGAAATAATTATGGTCATATCTTTCTATTCCTCCCTTAAAATGACTTTTTATAAGTTATTTATTACAACAGTAAGAATAATGGAGCTTAACATTTAGTAGGAAGTGCTTCCTACTTTGAAGGCCAACATTTATCCACTTACAATAGAAAATAAGGCAACAATTAAGACTGAGACATCCAATAGATCCATTCATCCTCAAATCATGTAATAGTCTTGTACGTTCCAAACAAACTGCAGCCACGTACCTATCATTCCTCCATGCGCGGAATATCCTTGTCCTCAAGGATGAATTATGTATGTAAAAATTGCTGCAAATTTTCCCAAGTTGCATGTTCAGCTAGAGTTCCAGCCTATTTAATTCGGATTACAGTTTTAGGGTAATACTTCCCTTTTGAAATTACACAACGATCTATAAATTATTTAGGTATGGGAAGGATGATTGAATCATTTGATATTGGTGGAAACTTAGGAAGTGTGGGTGGACGATTCCCTAAATATTTTCACAAAAGACCAATAAGGAAAAAATATGTATCGAGGCACCTGGAGGTAAAGCAAAATGATAGGCAACAATTCCATTCTTTCAACAATCTCAAATGGCATAAAAAACTATAGGGATAACTTCATGGAATTGTGAAAGCCACTGAAGATTGACGATATGGATGTAATTTCAAATACACAAAATCTCCCACTTAAATTGTACCTCGTGGTCTACTTATTGCTTTATACTTTCTTGAGCCAAAGTAAGATTCTGTTTTAATTCATGAAGGATTGTGGCTCGTCTTAGAGATGTTCATCTACAGCTTGGATACATGTAGTACAAAGAATTTAGAAAAGCAAACTTGGAGGTAGGAAGCCATATACTACTTTAAATGATGTCATTTTTATGGTTGAATGGAAGCTTGTATTATAATTAAACTTAGCCTATGGTAACTAATCAAGCCATTTTTATGGTTGCTCACTTGTAAAAGAAATGTAAATAATGATCTAGAACCTGATTAACAACTTCAGTTTAGCCATCTATTTATGGATCATAACTTGAGCTCATTTTGAATTCAGTTCTTGCAACTTGAAGAGGTTATTCCAAAATGATCTAACAAAGATCTTGTCCCTATCACTTACTATAGATTGTGGAATCCATGCAATTTAACAACATTGGAGATGAAAGAGTTAGCTACTTTGGCTGCTGCGAATGGATGCCTTAAAGGAACAAAATTGCTATACTTGAGAGGTCAATCAACTACAACCATGACCATAAAATTTCCCTGAAAAAATTGAAGAACCTTTATGAAGTCCACGGACACTTCTGCTGTTGGGCACCCCACCTTCGCATGACGCGTGCCCGACATCCTACGTGACATCTAGACACACTCTCACAAGGGTGGCATGCTTACACCAGTCAGTCACCAAAATCACCAATTCACTTCTTCAAAATAATTGCAGCTCTATGTCTCTAGTTTATTTTGAAACAAGAACCATCTCATTCGAAGCTTTATAGATCAAGATATGATTAAAAAGCCAAAGTATGTTCATAACCAAGTCATGATCTTCCAACTAATTTCCTCTCTTTCTTTCCATCAATCTTTTTCAACTCAACACCAAAGGCTACCATATTTTATGGAGAGATATAAAAATGTGTTAGGAATCTATTGGTTCAATAATCAATTCATTTGGAATTAGATGATGAAGTTATGGCCAAAAGAATCAAACATGATTATGTCCTTAATCATATTGTACCTGCTTTGGGACAATGTGCATAACTTTCATTAGATTTATCAAATCGAGGTCATTGTTAGATAATTTCAAAAAAGACTTCTAGATTTACAACTTCCGTGAAGAGCCCGAAGAGATATTTTGCCATTTATAGGGTAAAAAAGGCAAAATTTTGAAAGTATATAGTGTAAGTACGTTAGACAGACATACACCTCCACCTAACGGACATACATGGGGTCTGGAGTTTTTTCCAGCCCCGTGAAGGTCCATTTAAAGAACTTAATGTCCATTTAACGGACATGGATGAGGCTAGGCGGTCTTTCCAAACCTGAGAAGGTTCATTTAACAAACCTATTGTCCGTCTAACGAACATAGGTGAAACCTAAGCCCCTCCAAAGCCTTTCCAATGGTCCATTCTAACATCACTTTCACTCATAATCTTCCCAAATTCACCTATTATAATGCAATATCATTTATTAACAATTCAACCACAAAATTGATCTCATAAAATTCTCAAATCTCAACTCATTTGATTCATCACATTCAAGTACATCTTATCATTTACTATCGCTACCTTATATACGTCTTGTGCAGCATTATGAACTTTTCAAGAACATATCTGTCAACTCCGATATCCAAAAATTTCATACTTTATATCATTGGAAAGCTAGAAATATAAGCTACAACTTCGAATAAGAAACTTTGTCTAATTCAGCCTAAATTAAGACAGTTTTTCCCCTGAATTTAGAACACAAATTTTACCCTTATGAAATACTTGAAAATGCCATGAACAACTTGGAAGGTCATAAGCAAAATGCAATCATATTTCATTAACACCAAACGATAAGACTTTTACAATACTTTGTGCTTACAAAATCTAGTTTAAAATACAAAATATGCAGAATTTGGAGTGATGCCTTGTCTCTCTCACTCGATCTCTTGCTCATCACCTAAAGATGGGGAGGAACGGGAGGGTGAGCTTGAAAGCTCGTTGGTAACAAGTTTATAACAGATAATAAGCAAAAACCTTGAAAATGTTCATGTGTCACAGAAAATTCATATTGAATTCATAAAATGCATAGTTCTCAAATTCTCAACCAAATTCACAAATAATACAAATCATGTATGCATCAATCATGTCAACATATCATGAAAATATAAGCACATCAAAATGGTTTGGGTGGTCCATAAATAGAACGTACTAACACATTCCCACATAATGGTCTTGTGTAGTCGTAAACAGAACGTACTATCGCAATTCCACATAATAGTTTTGTGTAGCCATGAGTGTGAGGGATTTCATGAAGGAGCTCTATATCACTAACGGGCAAGCGGGAGAAGCCTTTAATAGAGTCGAAGTGCACTTGACAAAACAAAATGGACAACCATAAACCCACATAATATGTATTTCATAACTTGAAAATAGATTGCCCAAATGGCACATTTCGAAAACTTGTTTTTTCATAAGCATATAATATTTCAAACGCATTTCCATCATCCTTTCACAATTCGTCAACCAAGATGATATACCAAACATATAAAAATTTCTCAAATCATTCAAAAGCAATAAATGCAACATTTATGAAGTAACTGAAATCATTTTATTTTCTTGATTTGTAAAGAGATATTAATAGCTCATTACTCAATTATAAACATGAAACTCACCTTGATTTCCTTGCTTATAATTTGCTTAAAGATGCCTCAACCCTTGCTTCTCTTGCCTCTCTTGATTTTCTTCTTCAATGGAAAAATTTCCCATTCAATAGGATTAAAAATGTGAGAACCCATAAGACATATTTATGAAAATTGATTTTAGAAAGCTTAAACCCATGCATTTTCTAAGCTTTTTGAACTAAAACCCTTTCAAAAATCCAAAAGATTAAGTAAGACCTTACCTTGAATCTTCACCAAATGAAGAGTTTCTTGGCTCAAATGAAAGCTCTTCTCTTCCTTTACCTTTTTCTCTTTTTGAACAACCTCAAACTCTCTCTTGAAAGCTAAGAAAATTGAAACCTAGCTTATTTTCTCTCTTCTCCACGACACTCATCTTTTTTGCTCTCTTCCATTTTTGTTCTTCTCTCTTCTCTCCTCTCTCCCTCAATTCATGTTTTCTTCCTTCTTTAATTGCAAGACAACATTTCTTCTTCCATTTCTACCCTTAATGAGTGTGCAATGTCCACTCTGCCCTTTCATTTATGCCTCATAACTTTTAATCCTAAGTGATCTTCCAAAAATGCCCTTCATACAATTTTACTACCTTAATTCATTTAACCTATACAATAAAATCCTAATAATGTTTACATAATAATTAACTCTAAAAATTTTAATCCATCAACACCTCATAGTTAATTTAAATCATGCTTAATAAATAAATAAATAAATAATTTAGGGGCCAATATTTCTCCCCGTCTTAAAATAATTTCGTCCTCGAAATTATTACCTAACTGATCAAGAGGCAGGGGTATGTCATCTCATATTATCAATAATATCACCACAAATTCAAGAATCCAATAACATAGTTGGATACTGTACATTAAACATAATGCATACAATCTTAGTAGCATATTCTACATTTTATGCTTGTGTCTCCATCAAGAATAGGACTCCAATACTCACTTTTGAATCATTACATATTCATTTCTGATTTGTTCTTTCATTGATCGTTATTAATATAAACTATCTGATCTACTTAACCTAATTTAGTGAAATTCTTCTTCGAAAGAAGATTTCCTGCTACTATCATCTATACTATTCATGCAATCTTTATCAATCAACTATTATCATCATCGCATTATCAACCATTCTTAATGTAACATCTCATTACTTGTGGGAGGGTTAGAATGGTAAATGTGAGTGATTAATGAGAGTTAGAAATGCACTTCCATGTTCATGCATAATATGCCATACACTTATATACGACTAGTGAATTTATTTGCACATGAAAATAATTGTACATGCATTCATGAATAATTCCGGGTATAAGTGGATTGATTTTGTGTCTGATAATACCCAGGATTATCATGAACATGTACATAATTCATTTCATACTTGTGCATTATCGAATACTTATGATTGTGCAAATTGTGATATCGTGCTTATTGATTGTTATAGAGGAGCAACTAGAACGTCAACCGCCGGACTTTGCTGGAACTTCCATGCATTAGCTTTGGGAGCAATTTGTGAGTAACCTAGATGGTCTCACTTAATTACTTGTTGCCTAATGCATGTTTTGAATGACTGAAGGAATGTGGCTTGGTTAATGATTCCGGACAGAAGGTCCGATGACTGAGAATTGTGAAATGTATATTGAAGTGCTGCTTGTATATGAATGTGAAGATCTGTGTGCTTTCTATATGGTTGATTGTGGTACATGCATTCCATTCATGAATGCATAATGAGATAATGGCAGTTATGACCAGAGTGGCCATCGATTAGAGCTTAAAGCTCAACAAGTGAAACTGAGCCTTGAGCTCAAAAGTGATTCAAAGCCTTAGGCTCATCATTTAATGAGCCCTATATGAGATAGTACAGGCACTCGGTCACAACAACGTAATAAGAAAAGTGTCTCATAAGCATTTCATATGCATCTTGATAAGTGTGTCTGATTGACTGTAATGCATAATTGCTTATGCTTAAGTGAAAATGTGATATGCAAAGTAGTGGATTAATCGATATGTAAATTGATGTGTTGCAAGGATTGAGTTAACCATCGATGATGGTTACCTCATTGAGTTCGCCAAACTCACCAAAATTGCAACGTTGTCTTTTCAAGACCGAGAGACGGCTCTAGCTATTGAGAGGCTATACTGCCGTGTAGATTGTGTTTTGGCAAGTGAAATCATGGCTTAAAGGTCGGTCAGCTGAAACATTGGGATGGCTTAGATAGATTTGATACATTTCCTCTTTCATGTAGTACTTTTGTATTAGGTTTTTAATGATGTACATAGGGAAAAGGTGAAAGACACAATGTAGTCATCGATTTTGTGAAATGAAATGAGAAAAAAGTTGGTTTTAAAAATATTGTGATTCTCTTATGATGCTTTACAAGTGATTTTAATACCATGCCATATGAAGTGAGTATAGTGATCGAACGTAGCTCGCCCTTATCGTAGGTTATGTACCGGAATGACCTCTGGACGTCCCAGTGTGTATCATGTAGTAAGGGGGTGCTACAGCTAGCCACCATGATCGCCTCTTGTTTGCATGCCCACGTATACGCTTGGTGTAATGTTTGGGGGTCCATCATTTTGACCATTAATCCCAGCTCCGGTTTAAGCCCCTTAAGAAAAAATCCTACTAAATATTCCTCATGCAAGCTAAGTTTATTAGAATACCTCTCAAACAAGGAGCAGTACTCAACACCGATCCTTCCTATCGAAGCTCCTTTAAATCACCGATTGGATCCTCAAAAATATTCTCATCAAAGCGTTGTCGAACCAGAGAAATGAACTACTCCCACTTTATGTCG
The DNA here is from genome assembly GCA_026546855.1 of Erythroxylum incrassatum. Taxonomy (NCBI): domain Eukaryota; kingdom Viridiplantae; phylum Streptophyta; class Magnoliopsida; order Malpighiales; family Erythroxylaceae; genus Erythroxylum; species Erythroxylum incrassatum. The sequence goes on along the minus strand of JANVCL010000009.1, from coordinate 16,320,659 downwards.
TTGCTCTCTTTCCTGTTCCGTATAGTCAGCTGGTACCACTCGAGAGCTACATCCTTCATGTGAAGAGAAGCAAGTCTTATCTTCATCTCCTCATGTGTTTGCTCTATTGTGAAAAACTGGTCACACCGGTAACTCCAGCTCCTCACCCCAGTGCCGTCAAACGTCGGGAAATCTGTCTTATTGGCCCTTACCAGCATCGTGCCCCTGCCTCCATCTCCAACACTCCTTACCGATGTCTCAGACTCTTCCTTATCCATCTTTTGCATGAGCTGCTGAAACATAGCTTTGATCTCACTAATTTCCTTTTCATGTCGCGACTAAGCCTCCATCATACTCTTGATACTTTCCTTCAGTCGACGAGCTTCAGGGCCTCGTGTACTTTCTGCCATATCTAGTCTGAGGAACGTAAGCTCTGATACCAGATGTTACGTTAATTATGTGGCTTCCTTATGAACGTCACTAATTCCTTACAAGGAATGATTAGTCACACAGAATGAGAGGGACGCACACGAGAGAGAGAGAGAAATAGGAAATCACTCATTCATTGCTTGTCCTTCATATTCGGTTACAACGTATATATCTACACTACATAGAACATTCCAGCCTATATCACGTGAGTCTGTTAAGAGACCGTTGTTTCAAACACAACGTTTAGCTTATTTACTTATCTTCTACGACAATGTCTCCCTCGTCTTCTTCCAACATTCATGCCTTCATGTTTTCGTCACACTTTCTTTAATCACTAAATCATAGCAGCGAGGAACCTTGGAGTCGCAAAGTAAAAGAAATAACTAATTAAGAATACAAGAAGCAAGAAGCGAGAATCGAGAAGCAACACAACACTCACAAGTCAAGAATTGATAAAAGAAAAAGGGTGTGTACTAGAGGCCGGGGTAGGTGCAGCAGAGAGTACCCTGAGAGAGAGCTCGGCAACTCCTCGAATTGGTGCTAATGCATGACGTCATTCTCACTGCCGCCACCGTGCTATGGAAGGGCAAAATGCCAACAAAATTATGCCAATAGATCAATAAAAACAAAGCAATGAACAATTTCGTGTGTGCGCGAGTGTATGTAACCTGGTGGAGATTGGAAAAGTGCGAGGAGGAGAAGATAAGGGCTTTGATGGGGAAGATGGAGATCTGGGGATGGATGATTTTGGACCGCTAGATCTAACCGTGGACTTGATCAACGACAAGGATGACCTAGCCATAAATCTACCACAATACGACACCATTAAAAGTTAGAGAGGATTAGAGAGGATATCTGAATAAAGAAGGCAAATTTCAAAACAAGAACTCAAGAATCTATGGAATGAGTTACGAGAGTTTAGGGTTTTAGGGTCGGGTTATGTGACTGAGAGAAATGGCGTGAACAACTGTGCTAGTTAGTTAATTGGGCTTATGTTTGATTTGGGTTGAATTGTAATGATAAGACTTAGGTCCAATACGTTAAGGTGCAATTTTCTACCTAATATATTATTCAATATTATGACTGAAAATCGAGATTGATATTAGATTATTATAAATTTGATTAAAATTAAATAAAATTAAAAATTTTAAAAATTGATTGAAAAAATATCCTTACTTATTAAAGAATTTAAAGTTTAATTAAAAAAGAAGCTCTTAAATAATAATTAATTAATTAATTTTGGTTTATAAAATTTAATTAATTTATAAAACTTACTTATTAATTAATAAATTGATGGGTTTTAATAATAAAAATTGTTAAAGTAAATAATTAATAAATTTCAAAATTTTTACGATTAAATCTATCAAATTAGTTAAATTTTTTATTCATGATAACTCTCCTTGTACACTTTTTGATTATTTTTATATAGAATGATTTATTTTTCTTTCTCAAAATTCTATTTTTTAAAAAAAAATTATGATGTGAAAGAATTGAAAGCGAGACATGAGTCATCGTGGTATTTCTTATATTTTTTAAGGATTAATTGTTTGAACTTCATGGATCCTAAGAATATGAACTTCGTAACAATTACATAATCAATAGTTATATTTATTGTGAACTATAAACTTATTAATTGAATTAAATATTTAAAAAATTATTTTTATTTAAAGGTTTACCGAATGTAAATAATAGTTATGATTTTTTATTAAAAAATGGGGAATGTTTCTAATAAAAATATTAAATCAAATTAATTATACTGTTTAGCGATTGGCTTCTCAATCAGCCAAAATTTTATTGAGTGTTGTTATTTTTGTTACTGCTGATTGACTTCTTAAGGTTTCTATTAATATTTGAAAACATCATTGATTCAGTCGATTTAACAATAAAAATTTTGAATTGATTAAGTTTTTTTCAATTTTTAATTTTTCAGTTTGATTTAATTTGATAATTTTTAATATTAAAAATGATCAGTTCATTAATGAATTTTTATAAATAAAAAATAAATTAATTAATTTTCATTCAACCATCTCATTTTTAATTAAACTTTAAAATTTTTAACGAGGAAAGCAATCATGTTAATCATTTTTAAAATTCTTCAATTTTATTCAATCTTTAAACGATTTTATAACGGTCTAGTTCTGATTAAACCTTTTAAAATTCAAATCTCATATTGTCGGTATAACTTTAGTCTGATTTTAAAAATATTGGATTTTTATAATTAGTCTCTAGCCAATATGATTTCACGATTTTGTTGATCAAATACTTAAGAAGAATTTGATGATTTTAACTTATTTAATTTTTTAGTTACACGAATTCAAATCTATTCACTCTCTCTCTCTTTCCAATTAATTGAATGTAAATTATGTAATTTGCTCTAATCCTACATTGTAATGATGCTATGAGTTACTGAAAATGAAGAAAAGCTGTGTTGTGTTATGTACACAAAACCAGTACCAGTAGCACCACTCCAATGGACCACTTTGAGATCGGACTCCTAAGATTACGACCAACAGCTTCGTTAGAAGAATTCTCAGACTCCTCCAGAGAACTTAGCTTGAAGTTGGGATTTGATCCATAAAGT
>JANVCL010000009.1:16306448-16317216 GCA_026546855.1 Erythroxylum incrassatum | reverse complement strand
CTTCTTGTTGCATCTCCTTTCGTGTGATTTTCCTCTGCTCGTCGTGGAATCCTCTTCTACTCATTGGCGTTGTCTTCTCTGACCATTGTCATTGTGCCCTTCGATGGAGGTATTTTTGCAACCACTGTCATGTGTTTTTTGGTATATTAGATGAAAGTTAATTTGGGTATTTGATTACTTTCGTTTATTTGTGTATTTTGTTATTGGAAAATAACTTTAAGGTATAAATGTTAGTGAAAGAAGGGACAAGACATAATTTTAGTTGGGATGTTGGGATGAATTTTTGATGCATATAAGGTATTTGATGAAATGTCTGTTCTTTGAAAAAAAGATTTCAGTTCTTTTTTAGTATGAGTTTCATAATTTCAATTCTTTTACTTGAAATGTGATATAACTTACATTGATATTTTTGTAATGCATTATGCTTAGATCATAGTATAATATGATATGCCTTGGTTCTTGAAAGAGATTTGTGTATGAGCAAGTGAAATGGAGGAGGGATTGAAGAGATATTACTGATTGATGCAGTGGACAGGTATTAGCCAGGTTGCACGTATATATATATACACAAGTGAAGAACACACTTCCATGCTTGAATACTAATCCACAATGATTAGACTATGAGATTTACTAGCTTCCAATTCGTGTAGGGTTATAGTAAGGTTATGTCGCTATTATTTCAAGGATTTTGTTAATAAAGTAGGATATTAAAATATTAAGAGACATAGAAGCAGTACTAGAAGTGATTATTCAGTTCCTTATTTTTAGTTCTTTTTTAATATGAATTTCATAATTTCAAAGAAGTGGAATACATGGTTGTAAAGAAGGGAAGGGAGATTGAGTAATTTCTAGTTACCATATAAGATAATAGAGAGTTGAGCTATATAAATATTAGAGGGAAACAATGAAGATAGATGAAAAAAGGATGCTAGCGATGTTAAAGAGGGATGCAGAAGGATGATAATTATGAGTTTTGCTTATTAGGTGTTTAATTAATAATTAATTATATTATAGTTTTAATATAATTAATTTTATTTAGCGTAAATTAAATTATTTCATTAATAATTTTTTTGAAAAGGAGATGAACCTCAAAGAGTTACTTAAGGCACAACTACTTCTACATGCCAACTTCAGGCCATCTCAAAGATCTATTTTTATTCAATCATTGTTAAAAACTGATTAGAGAATTCGTACAGCCTTATTGAATTGAATCTGAGCCTAAAAAGGACACAACTCATGGTAGGTCAAAATTAGTTGCATTTCACTTCAACTCAGACAGGACCTAGTGAGTCGTGTGTTGTTGAATAAATTCATCATCATACCTTCTTACTATTTTTCCTTCCTCTACTTTTTTATACTTTTTTATTCCGCCAACAATTCTCGCCTTCTTTACCGACGGGCATTTTACACCGTCACTAAAGTTCTTCGCAAATTTTTTTGGAATAATTTCTTTCCATATTTCGTGACGGATATGATAGAGCTGTCATAAGAGTCAGCAAATTTGATAGAGCTGTCATAAGAGTAGCATAAACACACCAAGATGAAAATGGGAAATTTTAATTCAAAGGATAGGGTATGAATTTCATGTTGAAATATGCCACCAAAGAGAAAACAGGATATATGCGACCAAGGTTCAGACCACGATTTGGAGCCAGTTACTATCCAGGTGAAGCATCACATTCTGTAGCTGCAACTAAATCAAATATTGTACCTCCAGCTACTACTATACTTGTAAATGAAACATCACCTTCCGTACCTACTACTACACCATCCACCACCCCTACACCGACAGAGATATTAGGGGCAAAAGATGCAGATGAAGGAGGCAACCTCCAGCCTGGAGTTAAGGGAGCTGATGGAAGAACTTTCATCACAATTGTCAACAATCTGTAAGTGAAAATACATGAAACACCATATGTTTATAATTAAGTTATAGATTTAAATTTTAAAATAATATAAAATTAATTGTTTTAATGTTAGGATGATTCCGTTTGGACCATGCTCAAGAAGCATAACATCCAAATTCAAGGAGAAGATTGATGTTGAAGGTTATATATGGAAGAATATCTCTTAGGCGGCAAAGGAATTTTACTATAAGGAGTTTAAGGTTAAAAAAATTTATTTTTTGTTTTTAAATTGATTTTTATACATTTATTAGATAAATATTATTACATTATAAATACTTATCGTATGTTTTTCCTTTTATTTCTGAAAGATTTTTTTTGGGTTTATGAATTTGACATGGTCATTTATAAAATATGGGAGAGACAAGCATGTACATGTTATTGAGACTTTGTTGGTGCAATACACAAGACTAGTGTACAACTACCTTATATTTCTTAACAAATATGGATTCGTTGGTAGCAGTATAGTGAATTATTGTCCTATTAAATTACATGTCTAGGAAAATTCTGTCTATGAGGTTGAGTTTTAAGTGGGACCGTTTGTGACTTCTCCAGTCTTTCCTATGAATTTACTTGGTCTAATTTTTTAGTACAATCGTTCACACTCTATTCACCTAGGAAATAGTGGTCGAGGTGAATTTGTTATTATAGGTGAAAATTAACCCAAGTTTTCACAATAATTAGTATTAGAGCCAAGGTTTTATCTTAGTATGTTCTGTGATTGCAATATGGCCTGATCTTCTACATCAAAAAAGATTTTTTCTTGGGCTATTGGCATTCCACATTGATAAATATTGAGTAGAAATTGTAGCAGAGATGACAGAAATCAGAGATACGACCACACAAACCATGTTGATAGCTCTTACCTCGTCTATTCTAACAAGGACTGTTATGATAAGTGCAAGATTTGCAATGGAGATTTTTGATGACATAGGTCATTTCAGCATGTGAAAAAGTGAGGTTCAAGATGCTCTTTTTTAGTAAGGTCTTGACATTGCTACTGAAGAAAAAAACCAGATGATGTTGAGGAGAAAGATTGAAAGACTATAAATCGTTTGACATGTGGTACAATTCGATTGTGTCTTTCCAGAGAGCAAAAAGTATGCTTTCTCAAAAGAAACCATGCTTTCTCAAAAGAAACTTCTGCATCTAAATTGTGGAACACGTTGGAAGAGAAATTCTTAAAGAAAAGCATTTGTAATAAGCTCCATATGAAGAAGAGGTTGTTTCATTTATCTTATGTTTCAGTTCAGGTAACACTATAAATGATCACATCACCAGTTTTAATCAGTTAGTTACTGATTTAATGAATTTGGATGTGAAGTTTGAAGATGAAGATCTGGATTTTATGTCACTGGGATCCCTTCCTGAGGAGTTTAAGTTTCTTAAAACTACTTACTTTATAGGAAGGTTGTTATCTCTCTTAATGAAGTTACAGTTGCTTTGTATAGTCATGAATTAAGAAGGAACACAAAGGAAGAACGTACAAGTGGAGTAGCAGAAGCTTTGGTAGAATTAAATGACTACATTGTAAGTGCAAAAAATGGACTAATGAAAGTCTTCTCTGGTGCACTTGCGATAATGAAAGGAATTCAAAGAAACAATAACCTATACTATTACCAAGGTAATGTAGTTAATGGAACAACAGTAGTAGCTTTTAATGATGATCAAGAGCTAAAAGCAACTAGGTTGTGGCATATGCACTTGGGACATATAGGTGAAAAATCCTTGAAGATATTACTAAATAAAGGATTGTTGAAAGGAGTTCGGGCCCACAAATTAAACTTTTGTGAACATTGTGTCGAAAGGAAGCAGACAAGAGGGAAATTCAGCACTGTAATTTATGATACGAAGGATATTTTGGATTACGTTCACTTTGATGTGTGGAGACCTTCCAAAACAACTTCTTTGGAAGGAAGGCACTATTATGTGACCTTTGTTGATAATTTTTCTCGACGAGTATGGGTGTATACTATGAAGACTACAGATGAAGTGCTAGGAGTTTTCCTCAAATGGAAGAAGATGGTGGAAACTCAAACAGGTAGAAGGATCAAGCATCTCCATACAGATAATGGTAAGGAGTACATGAGTGCTCCATTTTTAAAAGCCTACAAAGATTAAGGTATTGTTAGACACTTCAAAATCAGGGATACACCACAACAAAATGTGATAGCAAAATGTATGAATCGCACATAGTTAGAGAAAGTGCGGTGTATGCTATCTATTGCTGGGTTGGGTTGAGGCTGTTACATACGCTTGCCATCTCATCAATTGCTATTAGTGGTAAAACACCTTTGGAAAAATGGTTTAGAAAATTTGCTACGAATTATGATTCCTTACATGTGTTTGGTTCCACTACATACTATCATGTTAAGGTGTAAAAGTTGGATCCACGTGCAAAGAAAGCAATTTTTATGTGGATTACCTCTGATGTGAAAAGATATCATCTTTGGTACCCAGATTCAAAGAAAATAATTTTCAGCAGGGATGTTACCTTTGACAAATCTACCATGTTAAGAACAGTGACAACTGAAAATGTTAAGCAAATAGATAGTACTCCAAAACAGGTGGAATTGGAAGGATGAATTGTTACCCAACAAATGATCAAGCAGATGCAGAAAATCCTGTGGTAGAAAAGGAGCCAAATGAAGAAGAGGTTCTAACCCAAGAACCTTCTCAGCAACAATTACCAATTGCATTGAGAAAGCTAAAAAGGAACGTTTAAGTACCTGCTCGTTATGTTAATATGGTGGCTTATACATCTCCAATTGAAATTGATGACATTCTTATCACTTATAAGGAAATAGTCTAAAGTTTAGAAGAAGATAAGTGGAGGATAACCATGAATGAAGAAATGCATTCCCTTCATAAGAATCAAATGTGGAAGCCAGCTAGTCTCCCAAAGGGAAAGAAAACAATTGAATGTAAATGGGTATATGGAAAGAAAGATGGATTTCCTGAGAAGGATAATGTTCACTACAAAGCAAGGTTGGTGGCCAAAGGCTATGCTCAGACGGAGGGTATTGACTATAATGAAGTTTTTTCTTTAGTTGTAAAATATTGCTCCATTCAAATTTGAATGGTTTTAGTAGCACGGTTTGATATTGAACTAGTTCAATTGGATGTAAAAAGTGTATTTTTACATGGAGACTTAGAGGAGGAAATCAATATGACTTAGCCCGAAGGTTTTAAAGTAGCTGGAAAAGAGAATATGGTGTGCAAGATTGAAAAATCGTTGTACAGATTGAAACAATCTCCGAGGTTGTGGTACAAGCGATTTGACAAGTTTATGATTGGGAAAAAGTACACAAGAAGCAAATATAATCACTGTGTATATTTTCAAAAGTTACAAGATGGATCCTACATCTATCTTCTCTTGTATGATGATGATATACTGATAGCTTCAAATAATCAAAGAGAAATTGAGAGATTGAAGATTTAGTTTAATCATAAGTTTGAAATCAAGGATCTAGGTGAAGCCAAGAAAATTCTCGACACGTAGATAAGTAGAAACAAAAAGTTGGGGAGACTATGTTTGACTCAAAAGCAATATTTGAAAAAGGTACAACAACGTTTTGGCATGAATGAAAATTCAAAACCTATTAGTACTCCGCTCGCTCCTCATATAAAGCTCAATGCATCCTTATCTCCAAAGAAAGGTGCAAAAAGATAGTATACAACTAAAGTACCATATGCAAATGCAATTGGGAGCTTGATGTATGCAATAATGTGTACAAGGCCTAACATTTCACAAGCAGTAGGAATCATGAGCAAGTATATGCATGATCCAAGCAAGGAGCATTAGCAAGCTATGAAATGGATTCTGTGGTACATTCTGAATACCGTAGATATTGGATTAATGTTTGAGCAAGATGAGAAAGGTACTTGCTTAGTTAGATATTGTGATTTCGACTATGTTGGTGATCTAGATAAACATTGATCAAGTACTAGCTATGTGTTTACTCTTACAAAGGCACCGATTAGTTGGAGGTCTACCTTACAGTCAATAGTTGCTTTGTCAACTACAGAGGCAGACTATATGGCAGCTATAGAGGCTGTGAATGAGGCAATTTGGCTTCAAGGATTGCTTGATGAATAGGAAATTGGACAGAGGCATGTCAAAGTACATTATGATAGTCAGAGTGCTATTCATTTAACAAAGAACCAAGTTTATCATGCAAAGACAAAGCACATCGATGTTCGTTATCACTTTGTACAAGAGGCTCTGGAAGAAGGTAGAGTAGCAATCCAGAAGATTAAGACCACTGAGAATCTTGTCGATATGTTGACAAAGGTAGTGACTACAGTCAAGTTCCAACATTATTTGAAGTTGATCAATATTGCTAAAAATTGAGGATGGGTGCTTTGAAGTGCATTTGAAGACATTATTAAAGATGAGTTTTGTGAGATATTTGAAGATGTGAAATATGTCAAGGTGGCGAAATGCTAATGTTATGACATATTCCCATTCTGAAGAAATATAAGGATGGAGGAGTCTTCTTAAGTTATAAAAAGAAGTCTCTTTCACTTATGTTAGATATCCTAAAAATTGTCTTTCCTCAAGACAAAAAATTTTGTTTCTTCTTTTGTAATATTTCACTTGTATTATTTCCTGAAAATAAGTGAAATATCAATTTAGTAGTGTCTGAGGAAGTAAGCATAATTGGCTAAACCTCGTTAAATTCTAGTGTTCTTTATTTATCTAGTTAATAACTATTGTCGAGTATAGTTCTAGTGAATTATTTTGCTATTAAATTACATTTCTAAGAAAATTTTATCTAGGAGGTTGGGTTTTAAGTGAGACTGTTTGTGACTCCTCTAGTCTTTCCTGAAAATTTACCTGGTGTGATTTTTTAGTATAATCATTTACACTCTATTCACCTAAATAATAGTGCTTGAGGTGAATTTGTTATTATTGGTGAAAATTAACTTGAGTTTCCATAACACGTCTCTTGCATTATAACAAATGCAGTTTAAGCTTGGGTTTCAAATTAGGTTCGAAATTTGCAACTATGGACACATATATACTACTTTGTTTAAATGTTTTGATGGAGTAAGAATAGAAGCAAGATCCGAAATAATTTGCAGTGGTACCGTATTAATGAACGTCGTTTTGTTTCATTTGCCATTATTCAATTTCCAAGCTGGGAAAAGTTAGGTTTCAATTGCGCAATGATTGTTCAAGTATGATTACGTTATAATCATGTAAAACTTGATTTTGACTCCCCTAGTAGTGGGCTCTACTAACTTAACTGGAAGTACTCCCAGATCCACAGTTTTTTACATGTTTTACCCGGAAAGAAAGTGGGAAGATGGCAATATGAATCAGAATACAAAGCAAGAAAGAGCTACTGCATTAAATGATTGATGCTTATCCTTGTGCCAAATGACTTCGGGCATTTTATAGCTCAATTACACTTGTCAACTACCTTCTGCAAAATCATTCATAGCCCAGCTACTTGAACTTATCATGTTCTTCCTTTATGGGTCTTGATCTCAAAGGAGATGAAATAAATAGGTGCCCTGACTGACAAGCAATGACTGAAAGTGAAAAGAGATAATGAAAATATGGAGTTTTAACTTCTCTAAAACCCTCCAAGTCTTAACCTTTAATTATTAGAAACTAGAGTGTATTAACTATCACTTAGGTTTCTGCTGCTGTCAAATGTCACCGCCTGCACGTATGCTGTGGGATCATTGCTCTATACCATGTGCACAAAAAACAGTAAAAAAAAATGGTGGTAGTGGTACTAGACATTGTGGTCATGGGGCTGCTCTTCTCAGCCAACGGAGCTGCAGCCGTAATCGGAGTCCTTGGCCGGTATGGAAACTCTCCTGTGCATTGGAACAAGGTGTGCTATGTGTTTGATCGTTTCTGCCACCAGATGGGAGCTGCTTTTGTATTGTCTCTGCTAGGATCGTTTGCTTTTCTTTGGTTGGTGGTGATGGCCGTTCTCAGCTTCCACAAAAGACCAATGAACTCGAGCTGAAACTAGCCGAAAAATGAGCTGATATGACCAAATCTTTAAGAAATATTTTCCGCAGATTTTTTTTAATAAATTCATGTTAGGAATCGTTATCTTGTTTTTCTGTTATGTTTTAGTTTTATATAAATAACAAAGCAATGAAACAAAATTTCAGCTATTAAATTGTCTTCCTTTTTTTTATTGTCAAAACTTTTTTCCCGATATATATTGCTTTCAATATCTTTTGTCTATTGACAAGTTTAATCAATCTTTTTTCTTTGTCCTTCTACCCAATACCTGCAATTTGGTATTAGAAATATTTTTTAGAATGACAATAAAGTCTAATTTTGGCTCTTTCCGACCCAATTTTGCCCAAGATCAATGAATTTAGTTCAAGTTGATTGAATTTTAGATCGAGTTTAGACTTCTTTTTTTATTTTTTTTTGAGTTTTGACTCAGACTCAGACTTAAGGTCTATGGTGCGCTTGGCTTGAAATTCGATTATACACACATACACTTTTAAAAAGAATTCCTAGATGCAAATGGTCAACCATCTTCTGTTCTTTCTAATCTCTTCTCTAGTTATGCCTTGAGAGCTTCATTCTTTTCCGAGGATCGAATCGGTAATTAGTAAAATTTCTAATTCGACGTTCAGTTTGAGTTTCAAAACTTTGATTAGAATGATAGTCTATCTTGGTGTAATAAACTTTTGGGAAGCTATAGAGGAAGATTGTGCTAGTCTTATAATTCTCGTGGATCTTATAGTGACTTAACTTAAAACTCACAAAAGAGGAGGACTAGGAAGTCTAAAGAAAAAGCGTTCCTATTCTCTAATGTTTCAAACATTACATTTACAAGGATTATGAACTTATAGTCAACAAAGGATATCCTAGAACTACCTTAATGAAGAATATCAAGAAAATAAAAGAATAAAATATATGCAAATTTTCAACTTGATATGGGAATTTGAAATGCCAAAAATGAAAGAAATATAAACCATTAAAGAATACATTAAGAATTGCTGGAATAGTAAAGAAGGTGAGGTTGTTTGGGAAGGACTTCTCTAATGAACGAATCATCACTACAAGAAATACACATAAAATATTGTAGATTGTGAAAATTTTGTGACATCAAAACGTCGTAAAATAGAAACACGACATTTTGTTGAATAACACGTCACTGTTGAATCTATTACTCTTCCAGAGACGAATGATGCAAAATCGGCGACCGTTCCGTCGTCTCGAGTCCAAACTCCACCATCCACCTCCTGCTCCCGCTGGTGGGCGGGAAGGGCAGTTTTGAGTTGCCGCTGCGAGGAGCGGGGACGAAGGCGGGTCAGAAAAAACGAACAATTTTGACGCATGTCGGGACAAGAGTGGGCGGAGGCTGAGGACGTGAACGCAGAGAAGAGGCTAGAGGATTGGAAGTCAGAGGAAGAGGAGAGCAGCTTACACAAAGGATTTTACTAGTAAAGATGTTACAAAACGGCAAATTGCAGTTGCTACTTATCTTATTGATAAGCTAGCTCTTAGGCCAGGAAAAGAAAAGGTATGCCCTATTTTTTACCACCAATTCCTTCCCTCTTCCCTTTTTTCTTTCTTCGTCTTTCCTCCCTGTATACATGCGCATACAGATGAATGCTTCACACATTGACTCACACTATTCAATCATCGTTGTCAATGTCTTTTTTCCTAAAATTTGTGTTTATCCTGAAAATTATTTTTTATCTAGTATTCTTGAATGAATGAAATCCATTGTCTTTTAGAAAGAAATTCAATCAATATGTTCCCACGAGTGGAGAGTGGTGAAAATGCAACTTGTTTTTTCTGGATAAGATTTCTTTGAGTGAATTAGTTGAGTTTCTAATTCCTTGTGCCAATTTTGCTATTCTGGATGCCTGATTCCTGCTCTTTTTAAATATTTGTGGCCTTCAGTATAATTGTGTTTACTTTTTGTGTTTGATTTTTCATTATGATTTGCACCTAGGTGAAGTCATATATATGGTAATTTTTAGGTTTTATATTGTCCTCGAATGGAGCTTGGTAATTTTGAATGACATAAATTGGAAATTCTGTTTAAATCCCTGGAGCTCTACCCATACCTTGTCAGAAAGTAGTTGAAAGCCATAATTTGTTTACATACTAGCATGTGACTTGTATTGATCATGCACCATTTTGGCACTGAATAAATTCTAATGGAGCATCTGTTTCCTTATAGTGTTATCAACCAGTAGTTGGATATGCAGCCTTACATTTCTTTTCAGTTTGGATCTTATAATGTTCTATGATTCTGTGGATGGCCTTCTACAGGATGATGATGAAGCTAATACTGTTGGTTGCTGCACATTAAAAGTAACAAATGTAGAGTATGTACCACCAAATAAGTTTAAGGTATTTTGCAATATAACATCCAGTTTATTTTGAGCATTGCATTGCTTTAAGTATTTCACTAGTGGAAACTTTTAACAGAAAAGAGAACATTTACCGTTTATGCCTTAAAATGCTTCATTGTAGATTTTAGAGTTGTTTAAAAGTGATGTTGATATTTTACATTTGCTAATAGCTAGTAAATATCACTCATTGGTGTAGCATAACACCTTGTTACAGCCTATAATCACTTGCAATATGCTTTTGATTGTGTTTTGCTATTCAGTTTGACTTCCTTGGTAGAGATTCAATTCGATATGAAAACATAGTTGAGGTTGAGGTTCCTGTTTATAAGGCTATTGGGCAGTTTCAGACTGATAAGTAATGGTGGTTGATGTTGGTCTGAACATTGATTAAATTTGGAGCTAATGGGCATGTATTTGTTCTTTTTTCAAGAAAAAAGCAAACTGATGATCTTTTTGACAAGCTGGATACAACTAAACTGAATGCTCACCTTAAGGAGCTCATGCCT